>CM028117.1:14340661-14390789 GCA_016170025.1 Anopheles vaneedeni
TGTTTAGTTGTTATTGTATGTTTTGTTCTGCTGTCCTGCCGTCTGCCGGTTGCAAACAGATCCTTGGCCTGAGTGTGCTGGGATGTCCCATTAATAAGTGAAATCCCGCCGGGTATCGGCCCGGCCCGGTGAAGGTCGGATGGCAGGATCTAACGATGGCGAGTTATTTATCATTTAGTTCCAGTACTCACTTCATTTATTTAGATTTATTGCACAGATCTAATGACGGCGGAATACACCCGGATCCGTGCGTCGCTATCCCGGTGGCAGTCTGCTGTGATGTGTGTGTGCAAGTCCTCCGTGCTGTGGAACAGCAGAAGAATGCAGGAGAAGAAGAGGGAAGAAAAAAAGCTAACGAGTCACCGAACACTTGGGAAAGGGGACACCCGGGAGGGGGGGAGGCGTGTGGTGGACAGGTTAGTTAAGGAAATACCGTACCGAATCCGGCCATCCAACCCGGGTCGGGGCTCGATTCTTTTTCGATCGGGTGTGCCACCGAAGTTGCGAACTGTTGCAGGCTTCCAGCAACGTCCCATGGTGCGAGTGAGGGAAGAAGAATGGTTGAAATATTTTACACCGTTGTCTATTTTCTCTATACCGGGCACCAGACATTTTGCCGTTCCGTAAGTCGTTCGTTCCGGTCTCTAATCACTTGGACACCCGTCCTGGAAGACTCCAACAGCTCCACCACCACACCGGCATGCAATGCAGTGCACCGATGGAATGCAACGAATGTACAGAAACACACACACACACGAAAAAAGAAAGCAACTCAAATAAAGCAACTCTCACCAGCAGCTGGTGATACCGAGGTTCTCCTTCTGGTTGCAAATGAGCGCTGTAAACGCGAGCGTAATAGACGATGCTGCTACTCCTAGCCCCCATCCCCCCTCGGCCGCTTCCGCCGGAAGAATCTAGCCTGGATGCTTCTGCTGCTGGACCAGAACGCGCCCCGAAGCATGTATATAAATTTCAATTCGATACGGTCAGCCAGTTGTGCGGGGAATTACGAATTGAGGATAAACTCCAGCAACGAACCAGACATTCTTGTGCCGTCCCCCCTTCACGTCCCGACGGNCTGGACCAGAACGCGCCCCGAAGCATGTATATAAATTTCAATTCGATACGGTCAGCCAGTTGTGCGGGGAATTACGAATTGAGGATAAACTCCAGCAACGAACCAGACATTCTTGTGCCGTCCCCCCTTCACGTCCCGACAATTGGAAGCGATGTCGATCCGACCGTCAGGCAGTATAGCTGTCGGTGCAATTTGTTGCAATTCTAACCCAACTGCAGCTCCCGGAGCAAAAAAAATACGGAACCAACACTTTTCGGTGAAGCATTCCATCCAGTGAGCGACTAATTTTTTTCTGCATTCATTTCTTAGTGCAACTGGTACATTGTCCACTGCCACTGTCTAGAATCTTGCCCGGGACATTTCATTCGACGTGTCTGACGGGGTAACTTTTGCACTAGCACAATACCAACAGACACCACGTCCTACGTTCACATTCCGCATGTGGTGACGTTCCACGGCTGTCTCTTCAATTTAGGGAAGAGTTCCTGCTGGTGCAGTACCATGCGACGCGCGTCATTTACACCACACCAGATAGCGTTACATCGTCTCCAAACACAACGATAATAGAGCCTGTCGATTGCGATCTGATATGAGTCTTTTAGCGCAATTGAATTCTCGGTATTTTAGACTCGTAGACACTTATTACTCAAGAGTTTCAAGAAACAAAACACGAGATACTTTAACTCAATATCGAGACAGTTTCCAATACATTTTGCAATTTCTTGTTTAAACATTATTTTACAAAAACCACAACTACTTTTCACTACTCGAGGACCACTTTTTTGAAGAATTGGAATTTGATATTTCTGGAGTTCTTGAGAAATAGAGAAAAAGAGTTCTAGTCAGAAGAAGAGTATTGAGCACATGATTTTTCGGGTATTAGTTGGTGCTAAGACTTCGAACTTTATTAGTTTGTTTCCAGTTCCCTAGTACAGTCAACCTCCTCATAAAGAGTGTTCTATTTATTCTTCTTTATTTTTATTGGAATCTTGATACTGATATCGAAATATTGAAGAACATTTACCTCTTCAGAATCTGCTCAAATCAATGCTATCAGATAAACAACCGTTAATAAACTTGAGACTATATACAGTAGTATAAGAATAGGAATTAAAAACAGTCAAATTAAACAGATTTTAAATGAAGCCTTTGAAAGACCCATCTCCTGAAGAAACCATGGAGTCACTGACACTCAATAACTTTCGTCAACTAGAGATAATATATTTTATCCGGAGTATACCTTTACTATAGTAACCCAAAAGAAGAAGTTCATATGAACTTTAAGCCACAAGACATCTATAGATACAGGGTGTATTATTCTAACCCAAGGTGAGTAGAGTTTTGTTACAAATGAACACAGATTTAATGTCAGAATGCAAATAAACTTTATCAAAAAATAGACAAACATTGGTGCTTTCTGACATTAAAAGTTTCTACGCATCACATTGCATATTCTGCGGGGTAACACTGGAAAATCAAACTCGTACTAAAAGAAAAGGAAAAACCTTTTGACACAATCGATGAGTAATGCTTTCACTCAAAACATATCACACAACTCCCAACTCGGTCTATTCATGTCACCCCTGCTATCACCTATCTGGTGAAACGGAGAGTAAGAAAAAAAAGCGGATACCGTGCGCTTATTCTCATCATCGACCACATACCAATCTGTCCACTTGAATTTCCCCCTCACGTTGATGAAAAGTGTGTGTAGAAAACGAAGAAGAAAAAACCCAATAAAACCAACAATCTTCGAATCCAATAGTTTCTAGCCGGGCGTGTGCCCGGGGAAAGGTCGGTGGCATCTTTATCCAACTTCGAGCAGATATTGCCTCATGAATATTTACCCTTCAATCTCGATTTCGCGAAACTCTCTGCCCTCATCTCCCTGCATCACACTGCAGACACACAGGCTTCTGCATTCGCCATATATGTTCACTTCAGATGTCTGATATGAGTTTTGTAAGTAGGGTTTTTTTTTTCTTCTTTGGAATGGGGAAAGAAAACACTTACCTTACATCATCGGATCCGGTATCTTTTGCTACATCTTGACTCGGAAGTTTTGCGAAAAGCCGCCCAGTGAGCACACTTCAGTGTGTTTTTGGCAAAGTTTGCGCTACACTTCGGTCGTCGGCGCGCATATCGCTTGATTGATGTCCGGAAGGACTAAGCCCTGGCAGCCAATAAAAATAAATCGAATTCCACCGAAAAAAAAAGTACGACAAGCACGTGCTGGGTGAGTTGTGAGCTGTTGCGATGTCCAGTTTCTTTCTTTTTTTTCATTTCACATCCTTTGGACATTACTTTGTTGGGAACATTAGAGGAGATTAAACCCAACAAAAAAGGTCAATCGTGGTGACAATAAGCAGTATCTAGAATTCAGCGATCCGTGCTAACGGTGATCGATTGTTATCAGGGATTTTTTTTTTTATATTTGGATCTCAACTATCACGTGTATGAAGTTCTTCAAAAGTCTTTTCACCATGTACAAAACATTGCGACTTGCTTGGGTACTTGGGGCCTTATTGTTTACACCCCTTAATTTATGTCTTTTGAGTTGAATTTTCCACTCCGAATTCATAGACAAAAAAAAATGGAAATCTTTCCAAAACAGGATGTGTTACCATCAGGCTCTTTCCTTTAAGTGAGGTTATGTTGGTAATGCTTTCCTATATTACGAACAACGTGTGACAATTACGGCGTATGTTCGGCGCTAATGTCCATCCTTCTGGACATGGTTGCATTGCTCTTGGGAAGGGAATTCTATGAAGAAAACAGAGAAAAAGACAACAACCCACCAGAACAAATGACATGAAATCGCCTTACCAAAGAAGAGGGATACACATCTCTAACCCTCCCGAACAGAAAAGAAATGGGAAAATTTTTTCCCTGCTCTATATGTACCCAAGCCCAACCGAAAACAAAACGCATCTCGCATTATTAGCCTCGTCATCGGCCATTTTTGGATTGAACGATACAACCGTACGCCCGTAACTTCCGGACCACGCACTTTCACTCCTGCCATGACATTTATTAAATCAGCAATCACACAAAATCGAGCAAGTTCCGTTTGAGGGCGAAGGGGGTTCTTGACCATTACACGAATGTGTACGTTTGCCAGGACTATGTTCAAGCGTTTCAGGTACTTGGTTGGTGGTTTTCCCCTCTAGGGAGTTGTACAAACAGCACTCAACAACAACAAAAAAAGGGAAGCCATTTCTTCAACGACACCTTCTCTTTGGTTCTTGGTTCTTTCCGCCCTTTAAAGGTCGGTACCGAAAGAAATGTTCCTTTTTTTCCTCTCCCTTAGGGAAAATTTGGTAAAAAAGCCTCCTTTCAACCGATCGTCCAAAAACGCAAAAACCCATAACCTCATTTCAGCGAACGCATCCCATTCCCTTCCGTGTGCCAGACGTTTTTCAGCCAGTGTCGTGTAATGCACAACCGCCGACAGATGACTTGCTATTTTGAGAACATAATTATGGTGTTCTATTAGATATTCAAATGAATGCGAATGCATTAGTGCGTTTTCCCTTCGAGGGGTTTTAATCCACATTCCTCAAACGAAACTTGTCCCTCCGCATCCGGGATTCGTCCGAACTGCAACCATGAAGTGAATTTATTACAAAGATGATTGTAATGATGCAGTGGAAACTACCATCTTCAAGTGCTCGGTATCGTTGGGACTGACGGTGTGACAGACAAACTGCATCGTGTCAGCAGCAGAACCGTAGTTTTCTTTCACTTTTGGTTCGATTTAGCATTTCCTCTCCGTCGAAGTTGTGAAAGCCAATCAATAGTGAATACAAATGCATTCTTTTTTTTCGCTCGCTTCGATGGTATTTTTCCATCAATTATTATGTCAAGATTTGCCAGCAATCTTATCGCTCTTGCTTCAATTTACAATTTACATAACAAAAGCAAGTAAGAGATGAAGAGCTTCCGTGTCAAACACAAGTTTGGATGATGTCATTATTTTTTAACAAATATAATCAGTAGAAAATATGAAAATACATAAAAATGTACTACGAGCGAAATCCTTGGTGAGTGGAATGGAAAAAAATCTGTAATTCCTTTTTCACACTAGTGATGGGCAAAACGATTTCAAAGCCGGCTCCGGAGCCGGCTCTTGAAACTGGAATCGATTCACAAACAACAGTTTCGAAACCGATTCCAAAACCGACTCTGTAACCGACTGCGGAACTGGAACCGACTCTGGAACCGACTCCGGTACCGACTCCGGAACAGACTCCGGAACCGACTCCGAAACTGGAACCGACTCTGGAACCGATTCCGGAACCAACTCCGGAGTCGACTCCGGAATCGATATTGGAACCGACTCCGGAACTAGAAACGACTCTGGAACCGACTCCGGAACAAACTCCAGAACTGGAACCGACTCCGGAAGCGATATTGGAACCGACTCCGGAACTGGCACCGACTCCGGAACCGACTCCGGAACCGACTCTGGAACAGACTCCGGAACCGACTCCGGAGCCGACTCCGGAATCGACTCCGGAATCGATATTGGAACCGACTCCGGAACCGACTTCGGAACTGGTACCGACTCTGGGACCGATTCCGGAACCGACTCCGGAGCCGACTCCGGAATCGATATTGGAACCGACTCCGGAACTGGAACCGACTCTGGAACCGACTCTGGAACAGACTCCGGAACCGACTCCGGAGCCGACTCCGGAGCCGACTCCGGAGCCGACTCCGGAATCGACTCCGGAATCGATATTGGAACCGACTCCGGAACCGACTTCGGAACTGGTACCGACTCTGGGACCGATTCCGGAACCGACTCCGGAACCGACTCCGGAACCGACTTCGGAACCGACTCCGGAATTGATTCCGGAACCGATATCAGAACCGACTCCAGATTTGGAGCCGACTCCGGAACCGACTCCAGAATCGCCTCCGAAAATGGAACCGACTCCGGAATCAGTTTCATTATTAAATCAAATAACAAAGAGAAATTTTTTAACCTGGATACTTAGCTACTGAGCTACTCGCTCCTTTCCTTTCTCTCCTTTCGCTCTTCTGTCATTTTACGTTTATGCCAACAACCCGGATCCGTTTCTCGACTGTCAAAACGCAAGGTATATCATTTCATTTTTCCAACACCATCCTTAGGGAGAATTCAACTCAAAGAGACTTCAATGTACTTCCAACAATTAGTTATAATGGTCTCCAAGTAGTCTAAAAGTAGTACAAACAGTGTAAAAAAAGTTCTTGAATATGATCCAAAAATACTTAAATGGGATCCCTACTTTAAATCTTCTAAAGTTTCTATAATTGAGGAAAAAATCAGGTACGATCTAGCATGTCTACACACATCTTGAAGATACCAAGCCTTTTTGAATAATTTATTTATCATTTTCCTCCACATCTCCACATGCATTCCTATTCCTTTTGACCCGTATCAATATTATGTTTAGTACTTAAGAATCAAATAGCAACAACAAAACCAAATCTATTTTTTCCCTCAGATTTTGTTGCTCAAAATTAAAAATTCTATTTCCTGCAATGTACGATATTGTGGAAAATTTAATCAAATAAGCTGCTACACTTCAAACGTGTCCTGCTGACATGACAGCTCACAGCCCAACACGGTGAACCTCGTATAGCACGCACCCATGTGTTGTTTATAGCAAGCGACCAAATGGCTAAATCACACAGCAGTTTTCTTCTTTCGTGTTTTTGGTTCACTTGTTTTTTTTTTTGCTTCTCCTCTATCTCGGTACAGCTCGCCCAGCATCGATCATCGTTTCACGAGCCCTTCGGGACGTGTTTCCCTGCGCTTTTTTTGTTGTTGTTGCTTTCTTACACACCGTGGAAAACCAGCTTTTCAGGGTGGATAATTGCTATTTTTATGATTTTCGCACACTCCATCGTTTATCGTTGCGTTCTGGATGTAAGAAGGTTGATGGAAGACAACGGGAATCGATCAATTCCCCCAGAGACAATGCTGCAAAGTGTTCGTTACAGTGTATGCGATGCGACATTGTTATGCGTGTAGAGGTGCGCTGATGGCGCTTTCGCTTACTGTGCCCGAATTGGAAGGTGGGCAGGAGAAAAGTCGCAAGCAATTCCCTGCGAAAAATAATTCTCCCTTATTTCGGTCCTGCTTTTTCCCCTTTTTGGTCACCGCATTGGTCCTTGATAAAATCAGGCACCATTTACAGGCGGCCGTGGGGGGGGAATGTCCCTTTTTCGCCCAATTTCGACTAGGGTAAACGTAATTTATGAACCAAATTACAATAAAATGTAATAAACAACAAGGGATGCGCATTACACCCGGTCCCCCCTCCCGCTCCGGAGGCATCGTCCGAACGAACCATTCCCGGTAGGATTCCATTTTCAAGCGTACTATGCGTACCATCTTTCACCTTTTGCCTGATTTTAAGACGAAAAGTGCTCCGACTCTGTACGAGCCCTTCGATTTTCCTTCCCTTACAAGTTGTGTTAGTGTGTACGGCTGTACACGTATGTGAGTATGTGTATGTGAAAAGTGTGAATAAAAGTTAATTTGTGATCGTTGCACATAATGACCGGCACGTGGCAAAGAGTTAGAATGCTGCGATTCATCGCTAAGCCGTGACCCGTGGGCTGACCGTGGCCCTGAAATCTTTATGAGATTATATTAGATTTTCTTTCTAATTCTTGCTTATTTTCCATCCTTATTAGCTGCATGTAGTAAATTCCATTAATAAAGTATTTAATCTTAAATAAACATGAAGAATTTTTAGTTTGTGTCTACAGAAGGATACCTCAAAATTGAATAAGTCATAAAATATTATATAAAAAATACCATAATAACAGAAAAACATTAAAATTAATCAAAAGAATAATAAAAATTAAAAAAAAGTATAAAAACTATCAAATAATTGGTAATGCGAATAGATAACATCATACTTGAAACAAAATAAATAAAAAAATAATTTGAAAAAAAATAAGTAAATCATAACAGACAACTATAAAATCATGCAAAAAAAGATAAAAATTTAAATTTAATAGTAAACAACAGATTCCTTATAAACGTTTTAATCAGCCAAACATCCTTCAGCTTTCAATTTACACAAAACCAAACCAAAACATACAGCGCGAGCGAGATTTTACAACGGACTTGTAGCAAACGGAGAGCTAAAATGTAAATCCTTAATCCTAAACGTTTGCGAAACGAAACAACAGCAAACGCGTAAAATCCTTGCATGTTTTTTGACCAGAGGAAGTAGCAGCTTCACTGAAATCAAAAACGACTCGAATGGAGCAAAAACAACATATGCACACATACATATACACACACGCACAGAGAGAAAGGAAACCATGATCCGGATCCGGTGAAATGGAATGTAAACAATGTGCCGGCGACACTGCACCATCTATTATTTTTCCATTTAAAATTCCAAATTAATCGAAAACAAAAAGAAACACCACACCGCGGTACGCGGAATGTTCCGTTTTCTTGTATGTGTGTGTGTGTGTTTTTTTTTGGGAAGCGAGAATGAACATTTACCCACTTACCAAGGCCATTCGCTGCTCAAGGCAGCTAACCGGGACGGACAAATGGTTGCCCCTTTTGTTAAATGAGGTTAGTTGACGGGATATCCGCCGCCAGTGTTGAATTTTGTAAAATTTTCTTTAACCCTATTTCACCTCTGTTTTAACCATCCGGTCCATCATTTTTGTGTGTTTTTGTTCTGGAAGCTGGAGCAAATGCCGAAGGCAAATTGTGGGGCTATCCGAAGCCAAAAAACGGAACATCCGAGCGTATCGATTGGTGAATGTACACACGGTGCTGTTGCTGGAGCGTCCTGCAGTCGACGCCGCTGTCACGCTCGATTAGACGTGGTGCAGTTTTGGTGCCAATGTGCAGCAGAGGCTACCCAGGGCTGCCAGGATGCTTATCAGTGCGTGAAACCCGAAAACCCCCGGACTCGTGTTCTTCCCTTTTTGTGCACAACAAAAAACCCCACCAAAATGCTCGGTCCTTCACAGTCAAATTTTGGGCTTTTGCATAGCGTGATGGAAAACCCTGAGGAAATTTTATCAAGCGAGGGAAGGATACCATCCAGAAATGCCTACCCTCGTGGACATTCCGAGCCAGTTACCATGTGCGGTGCGTGTGCATGTTTCGCGCACCGACCATGTGACAGCAGCAAAAACCCCACTCAGGCTGGACACTGCCTCCGGGACCATTTGGACGCTGTTGGACACATTCCAACAATTCCGGACGAACCGTCCGTACGGGTTGCGGGTCCTCACCCAGCCAACCGAACCGAGGAAGACTGATGAGTGCGTTCCGATGCGGAGCGGATACAACCGCGGCTCGCAAACCATTTTTGCCTCCGAGAACCGTGTGCAAGCAGCAGCTGCCTGTGCCTCTGACATTTGCCAACTTGCGACGGTTTTGGAGCGAGAGCAAATCTACCGCAACCATTTACTGTACGGTGTCCCGAACCGCTCGGGATACGCTAACGTACCCCGACAGGCAGCTATCTTACCGCCCATGAAAACACTCCCGGGGTTGCCCTTCTGGCGGCGTGTTTTGGTTTGAAGGCTCGGCAACAAAACACAAAACCCCCGGTTTATCGCAGCAGTAACACCGTGACCGAAGTCCTGCTGGCTGCGGTCACCCCACCAAGTCGGAGGTAGGAGAATTGGAATAATCTCGCACCTTCATTGCTGAAATTCTGCAAAACACCCGAACATTCCAAATGAACTGTACCGCCTGCTGACGGTATGGTTCGTTGTGATGAATGTGTTATGAGGTTGTTAAGAAATAATAAACTTTTTGCTGTGATGTAAAGATTGTTTTTGAGGAGATCTCTGTACAAAAATACAATCGAAGAATTTTTTCACGTTCTTTGGAACTCATCTACTAAATTCATTCCTGTAGCGAATATTTGATTAATGTAAAGTAGAACGAATCTATTAGAGATAAAGAATCCGAACTAACCTTCAATACGATTGAATGGCTATGAATTTATATCATGAATCTATGGGATCTCCAAAGATTCATGAAACTTCAATATTTCAAGAAACTCTGAAGCTTTGATTGGAGAATAGCAGTACTCAGGATGTTTAATGTTGAATGAATCTGTTGAAGATTAAGAACCTGAACTAGCCTTCAATACGAATGAAAGGCTATGAATTTTCATCATGAATCTATGGGATCTCCAAAGATTCATGAAAGTCCAATATTTCAAGAAACTCTGAAGCTTTAATTGAAGAATTGCAGTACTCGGGATGGGATGTTTAATGTTGGATGAATCTGTTACAGAAAAAGAATCCGAACTAAACTTCAATACGAATGAATTGCTATGAATTTCTATCATGAATCTCTTGGATCTCCATAGATTCATGAAACTCCAATATTTCAAGAATCTCTGAAGCTTTAATTGGTGGTTTGCAGTACTTGGGATGTTTCATGTTAGATAAATCTGTTACAGATAAAGAATCTGAACTAACCTTCAATACGAATGAATCACTATGAGTTTCTATCATGAATCTTTGGAGATCCAAGAGATTCATGAAACTCCAATATTTCAAGAATCTCTGAAGCTTTAATTGAAGATTAGCAGTTTAATGTTGATGATGTTTAATGTTGGACGAATCTGCTACAGATAAAGAATCCAAACTAACCTTCAATACGAATGAATGGCTATGAATTTATATCATGAATCTTGGATCTCCAAAGATTCATGAAACTACAATATTTCAAGAATCTCTAAAGCTTTAATTGAAGATTAGCAGTACCCGTGATGTTTAATGTTGAATGAATCTGTTAGAGTTAAAGAATCCGAACTAACCTTCAATACGAATGAATGACTATGAGTTTCTATCATGAATCTCTCTGATCTCCAAAGATTCATGAAACTTCAATATTTCAAGAAACTCTGAAGCTTTCATTGGAGATTTGCAGAACTTGGGATGTTTCATATTTGATGAATCTGTTACAGATAAAGAATCTGAACTAACCTTTAATTCGAATGAATGGAATTTCTATCATGAAACTCTAATATTTTAAGAATCTCTAATTCTTTAATTGAAGATTAGCAGTACTCAGGATGTTCCATACGTATACTACGATTTATTGAAGAAGCTTCTTGTCCATGTGTAATATAAGGATGTGTAATGCAAGATATTTTTGAGGATTCAAAGATCTTTAAAAATTAATGAATCATCAAAGAGTCGATTCAAATGATTCTTCACAAAAAATTCTTGAAGATAACTCTTCCCCAAAAAAATCATTTAACTCCAGACTTCACATTCACACTACAAACTATTCTATCTTTGGCATAATGTTGCTAGTGGCATGAAAAGAAAACATTCTATGTGTGAGGATCGCTTAGACTACTGAAGAGTAGCCTTTGTAAAGCATGATTATCATGTTTCTATATCATTTTGGATGATTTTTCCTATTAACCGTAATTTGCCTAGATGCAAAAAGCATCTCACGTGCCTCTATTGTTTAGACGTGTGATCTAAAAACTCTAAACACCCCTTTTCGAATAGCGCCATAATAAAAAGGAAGATTTTTAAATATAGCAACAAATGACACTTAATTAAAGCATCGTCATTACCTTAACAGCGTTACACACACTCCCATCTAAAAACACTATTTCCGACCGTTTTTACAAAACTTTCCAGTTCAATGGAACCGCTTCCGGGCAATCTTTATTACCCTGCAGCATCCGGCAGCCCATCAAAATCGTCCTTAAAATGAAGCGTCAGCAAAACGGGTTGACAATGTTGTTTCCGTGCGTGCATATGATGAGCGAAAGAGAGAGAGAGAGAGAGAACAGGAGGTACATCCTGCAATACAAAAACCCCCAAAGGCAACCATGCGGCAAGCAAAAACCGAGGGATGACGATGCCAATCTGCTCACGCAGCCACTCCGTCAAGGTACAATGCCGTAACCGGATCCTGGTTAGGAGCAAAAGAATTGATCCCCATGGAAGAACACGCAAAAATTGGAAAGGATAATCCAAAACCGTGAATCACGCATACACTCATGCTCATCAGAATGATAAAAAAAAATACATCCTATATACGGATGGTATAAAAATGGTGAACATCGCAAACATTGGAGAACGTAGGCGGGTGCTCGTCAACAGATTGTTTTGCAAATTGCTCGAAGCTAAATTTGTTATTGGAAAGGATGAACGGTACGGTACAATGGAAGGAACGGTTCGTCATCCATGCTGTGTGATGTGTGTGTGTGTGTGCGTGATTTTTTTTGTAAATACTTTTCCTTTGCATTACTTGCCTTGTACCGTCACGCCGCATTGTCAACTTGGTTGCTGTTCCATCTGTTCGAGAGCGAAATCTGTTCCAGCAGTAAAAAGCAGTTGGCGCGTGCCTGGTGAGATATATTCACTAGCGTACTATAAGCAGAAATAAAACTTGCCAAAGATCTTGCACAGTACAATTTTCACCAAAAATAAATTCCAAATTGCCCACTGTGCGTTTTTTTTGTTAAATAAAAAGTAAAACAATTAAAGGAGATAACTAACCGTCTTACAGTCTTACAGCCCACTTTAGACAATCGCACAAGCGTATATGAAATATGCGACAATTTGCTACGGAAACACCCAACACGTTAGCGAATCACCCAACAAAATTGATATAGAATCGCGAGCCATTAATATGGAATGTCAAATGAGCAGGCTGTTTACATATGCGAGGATTGAAGAGTTGAGTTTACTTTTTTTAGAAGTTTACTCTTCATCGATATTGTTCGATAGATTCAACACCCAACCAATTGGGGACTTAAATCAAACGCGCTCCTCGATTAATGGCATAACTCTCTGCTTTAATTAATATTAATAATTTAATGAATAATTTAAATATTTATTTTAAAACAATTAAACAACCAATTATTTTTTATTTTGATTTATTAAACCAATTTTTCTAATTTAAACAATTCCTTCCAATCAATTCATCATACAAATCTAAATTTCCCGCTTAACCTCTCTTAGGCTATGTTGCACTTCCCACCCTCTCGTTCGTCATCTTTTCCCTTCCGCAATCTTCACCTAAATTGCTTCGGGGAAAACAATCCGTTCGACGCACAGCCCCGCAAAAACAAATCGAATCAACGTAGAACATGTCATCTGTCACCATCGGAAGAGCAACCTTAAAAAGGCACCGTCATGCCGATTTGCATTTGGATGCATTGTGTGGCATGTACGCGTGTGTGTGTGTTTGTATTTATGTAAATTAAATTTATCTCTTGAACGAGGGACATCACTGCCACATTTTCATCCGCCAATGGGCAAACCGCGAAAGTCGAGAGGACACAATTACTGAGGCTGGTTTTCCCCCTCGTTTTTTTTTTTTGGGCTAACAATGAGACGCAAGGATGCGCTCCGAATGGATGGGTGCGAAGCACGGCGACGGTAATTAAACACAGCTGTTTGATTATGTTTCAAGCAGGACGGCTAATTCGCCTGGCCGAGGGAGATGATACTTACTTTCCTCTTCGGAAGTTCATTCCGACACCAGCTACTGACAGATACTGGTCCAATTTATGGATACTTCATTTTACCGCTTAGGTTCAGCTGATGAGTGAAAGGCTTGCAGGCGTATAGGTCGGTTAGCCTTGTCGACCTTGGGCGTGCTGTTGGGGCTGCGCCAAGGCAAGCGTACAAGCATCAACTTTGCCCAATCGTGCCTTTTCGCAGGACACGCCGTCAACACTCGTAAAACATCGCTAATTAGTGCCGCTCGTAATGGACCACTCTTCATTATTCATTTGGAGTTTCGCCCGGTTTTTTTTTTGTTGAAGCCAGAAGAGATTCCTGACGTAAATAGAGTGCTCCCAAAAATCGGGAACTTGCTTCTCCCCGGGTTTCGCACCGTTTATGGTGGTGGATAAATGGCACGAGTCATAAAAATCCACCCTTTACAGTACACCCTTCATTACGCGCTGTAACGGTTCCAGACGGATTTCAACACCGGATCCAAAAGCCGGGACTGTACAACGGACGTCACGCAGCACGATTCGTTTTCTCCGTGTTCCCAGGACGACCATCGTACGGTTGACGGTTACCTTACCGGACGAGCTTTTACGATACCTGCCCCCGGGAAAGTTGATGTCCGGGCATCGGCTGCGGACGCTGCTCGCTCGTAAAACTTTTGTTCCTCGTCGTTGCGAAGGCATCTCCAACCGAACCCGCTAGTAAACGGTCCTTGATCAATGTTCGTCCGGGGTTTTATCACCCTTCCCAATACTCCCGGTCGTACATCAAACATCGGCTTCATCAGGATCATCAGACATTGTCGACAGAGTCCCCGATGGACCGTTTTCTCCATTGTCGGTCGGATTCTTTTGGGTTCGCCCGTAACGATGTGTGCTTTATTGACCTCTCCCTGTTTCGCTGTGCTGCGAAAGTGTTTATCTATTAACCTTTTTCTGTAGGTGGCAAAAACAAAAGGTACTGGGTGCAGATAAAGCAAGTGTGTCAAACTGTGAAGTGTGAATATTTCATTGGAAGTAAGTTATATTTATTTGCAAGAACATGATGAAGAGAAACTATCATACAAAATTGACGGTAAACAAATTGTGGATGATCTTTCACAAACTGGAAAAAAAAAACTTTGACAGAGAATGTAGGTTAAAGGTGAATGTTGGAACTTGGTTCAGTTCATCTTTGGTAATTGAAGAAACAAATTCTTTCAGTTGAGATTTACTCAAGAAAATTCTATCATTTGCATCTCAGGGATATCGAGGTGTATTGAAGGGAATTCTTGAGTCTGTTTCAATATATCTCCTCCAGAAATCTGTAGAATCCAATTTCTGTAGGATTTTCAATCTGTAGGATCCAATTCAATGTAGGAACCTATACAGCCTACAGATTTCTTTTAAAGACTTCTTCTGGATGTAGACGGCAAATTCTGGAAGATATTCACTGAGGATATACGAAATATTCGCAAGTCCTCAAGATCATGAAACGCTGAAGAATCTTCATCTTCGAAGGACTAGTTCTACTGGTATTCGAGCTCAGCTTCTTCAATACCTGACATATTGCTACTCACTGTTTAGCAGATGGGCTCGAAATACTAATGTAACGAGCTGGTTACTAACAGGTTGGCTGATAAGTCCCCGGTCTGACACATAGATGGCGCCGCTAGTATTAAATGCATATTATTTTTATATAGTACCAACCTTCAAATGATTCGTGTCAAAATTTGACGTCTGTATGTCGATTAGTTTGTGAGACAGAGCGTCTTTTGTCAAGCAACTTTTGTTATCGGCCCCATATGAAGAAGAAAAAAGTGTTGTTCCACCAAGACAACGCACCGTGCCACAAGTCATTGAGAACGATGGCAAAAATTCATGAATTGGGCTTCGAATTGCTTCCCCACCCACCGTATTCTCCAGATCTGGTCCCCAGCGAATTTTTCTTGTTCTCAGACCTCAAAAGGATGCAGGGAAAAAATTTGGCTGCAATGAAGAGGTGGTCGCCGAAACTGAGGCCTATTTTGAGGCAAAACCGAAGGAGTACTAATGTTGAATGATGTTGAATAATAAAAACGAATTTTGACAACAAAATGTGTTTTTCTTTGTTAGACCGGGGACTTATCAGCCAACCTGTTATGTCCTCAATATTGATCTCTTCTTTTAGCTTCTGCTTCACTGTAGGGTCTTGTCCTCGTTCTTGATCTCCTTTTTTAGCTGCTGCTTTACTGGAAGATCTTGTCCACGATCTTCAGCATGAATTTTAGCTACTGATCTTCTGGAAGACGTTGTCCAAAGACGGATCAAGTACCTTTGAAAGTCCTGAGTGGAAAAATAGTTTAGACCTAAAAACTGAGGAAGAACGATAAAAACTGAGAGTTTGGAGCAGAACGATATTAGAAATGAATTCGTATGAAAAATCGCTCAAAGCAGACACTTTTTTATTGAGATCAATTCAGGTTTCTAAATATTTCAAATGTTCATGTGATGTATTTTGGGACTATATGATCTTAATTCACGGAGATTATATAGAATAGTGAATCCCATCTTCTCCAATTAGACCATTTTGATCAAATCTGATATGAAATACAAGTTTGACATCTCTCGTCTTCAAATTCATGTTACACACCTTTGACCGAATATCTTCTCCTTCTAAAGAGTGCAAATTTCTTTGCACACGAATCTCTTGTAATAACCCTCCTCCACTCCACTGTCCAAAAATATCTTCAACACAAAAAAATGCATGAATATAAATGAAAATAATAATGTTTCTTTGCCCACCCAACCGATTCTGTCCATTACGACCAGCACCGTCTCGCTCTCTCTTTCATTTTATTGCCATGACACGCGGAGGCGAAAAATGGTTCCCCTTTTTTATGTGGGGTACCATACCTTCACCCGTTCCACGAATATAAAGGTGGCAGAATACGTCCGGGCCGCCCGAAACCGATGTGTCCCGGGATCTTTCGTTTCATATTTATGGTACCCGGATATCGAATTGCTCTGGTCGGCTCAGTTTTTCCTTCCCGCCTCACCATCACTCCGTTTTCATTTTCTTTTCATATTTTGCTTTCATCTTTCCATTACCGGGGAAAAATAAAAAACCTTTACGCTCCGGACGTACGGCTGCATCAAAACGTGGTGAGTTTTCTTGACAGTATGCAAGAAGAAGGAAACAGTACACACGCACACCATACACCCGTACGAGAAACGACTTCGTGCATTTTTCCAGTTGCGGAGCAAGCATCCGGGCAGCGACACTAAGGTAACGTGAATCGTTTCACTTGTTTCACGTTTCGACAGTTTTATGATCCGGTCTCGCGCTTCACACTCATACCGAAAATATATTCCAATCCCACCCCCGGGGGTAGGTGGTGGAGTTGCATTTTCCACATCCCGGCACCATTTTCTGACGACCACCACGGGTGATGTATTTTTCGGGACGGTTTTTTTTTACTTGTTCTTACCCATCCGCAGACCACCGGAAAAACTTGCTTCCCGGCGTAAAATATTTCATCTCATTCTTCATCAGTCAGTGTTTTTTTTTTATTGGGATTTTTCTTTCCTCATTTCGGACGAGTTTCATTCGGTTTTCCTTCAATTTGTACGACTGTTCAATTTTTTCCCTCCCATCCCACGATACGTATGATTAGGTGTGGAGCTTATTTTAGCTAGTGATTGTGGGTGTTTTTTTTTTCTTCTCCCTTTTCTACCTACTTAATCCTCCCAATCGATTTACAACTGTAGCTCGTAAACTTGAGGAATTGAAATGATGACACAGTGAAACCGTTTTGCACGCAGGGAAAGATTGATAAAGAAGGTAAAATGTGACAATATACATTTTGCGGATGATTCATTACAAACGATAAATAATGTGTAATAAATCTTTATGCTACGGAGCTGTCTGTACTGGGTAATTGAGCTAAGAGACGAAAAATGCCTCAGGAAATAACTAATAGACTGTACCTAATATTCTTCCGTTCTAGAAAGAGATAAAGAGTTGGTGAGATAGAGATATAGAAAGAGAAAGAATAATTTCTTCAACACGAAACAATAAAAGCTCCAACTAAACTTAGACACTTTTGAAGTCGTCTAAAAACTTCACGAATCTTGGATTTATACAAAGTGAGTAAAGAGACTAGGTGGGCTCATAGGTTTGACGCGGTAGACATGCTGAAACCCAATTAGAAGTTTGTGGGTTCGATTGTGATACGTATATTTTCACTCACACACATAGCACATTCCATAGGATTCACTCACATACATTGACAAAAAATCGAACCCATAAACGTCAAATTTTAATTCCTTTTTCTACAGCGCAGCTGTCAAATCGTTAGTGATAAGCCCACCTGATATCTATACCCACTTTGGATTTATAGATCAACTTTTCCAAGAACTCAACATCATATGTATAAACTTAACAGCTGATTGAGTTTCAATACTGAATGATTAAGTCTCACTAGCTTATGAATTATCGACACAATACAGTGCATCTGAGCTGTCACGATTTGTCGTGAAATTTTTCCAACAAAAAAAAAATCCTTCCTGTTTCAATTATGCTTCCTGATAAATCAAAGTTTTATTTCCCCCCGGGGTGAGTTCTTCCATTAATTTATCTTTTTATTCCACATGTCGTGGATTTCTGTTTTGTGTGTGTGTGTGTGTTCGAAACACGTGACAGCTCGCCTCAAAACAATCGAAGACCTGCACCCACCTGTACCCTCTGTAGCTACTTTTCTTCTTCCCCCCTCCGCCCTCCGCATTCTTATCCCTTCCTTCCTAACCTCAATTTTTCCCGTTTTCCACAGCTTCAGATTTTCAACCGAAGCGTACAAGAAATGTGAAAGTATCTGCCAACAGCAATGGCAAACTTCCGATGTAATCTCTAAACCTCGGCACCCGGTTTTTGTAACAAAATGGGTGCAGGACAAAGTTTTCTACCCCTCCTTTCTTCCCCTTTCCGACCATCCTCCTACACCGAATTCGCTCAGCCATTGTATGCGCACACTGGTACAATGTTTCAAGATGTTACCGCGTCGCATAGAAAATCGCTCATACCGCTCGCCTCACAATGAAGTGTCGGCAGGGTAAGCATTATGTTTATGCCATCGTCCCCTTCTCCCCTTCCACCCCATCCCCCCTTCCCCCGCTTTACGCCAGTACGATATCGAACGGACGAGACGGACGACAAGGTTACGGGGGGTGTTCTGCTCGTATATTAGACCACCGGCAAGCAACCGTTTGTCGAAGCGCGAGCCCAAAAGGCCCCCGCAAGCGTAACGAGCTGCGAAGCGAAATAAAAACCGTTTCCGAAAAGGAGAGAAAAAAAATAACAGTGCCGATTCGAATGCGCGTGAAAAATACTGCCCCTTCTCCTCCCAACCCCCCCCCCCCTCCACCCCGCCCGGGGGTGGGATACGGTGACGGTTTTCCACCAGCACTGTGCGGGCGTTTACGATTTGCAGGACAAAAACACCACCCCGCTCCACTAAGCGCACCATGAGGACCCTCGCACTTTATGCGCTGTATCGTCCATCTTCTGTGTGCTCGGGTGCACTTTTCATGCTCTCCTCTTCCCACATCGGGTGGTGTTTTTTTGGTGAGTGGGGGAGAGGGAGTTTTTGCATGGGAAACGGGGGCTGGCAACAGATTTTGTGACATGAAAATAGACGTTTTCGAGCATGTTCCCTTACTTTGCCCTACCTCGTTTCCATTTCCCCATTTTCTCCTCATACATATCCTCCTGCATATATGTGTGCGTGTATCTATGTTTTTGTTTTACCTTCCATTCTTCTTCTTTAGCCACCACTAACTAACTTTTCCTTAGTGGAAAATTTTCCGACCCATTCGACCTTACCAAAAGACTGAACGTGTTTCATTTTTCTTAATAAGTCTCTTTTGCTTTTATTATCGTCATCTTTTTCGTCACAGATTGAATTACACACATTTTCACTCGCGATACGTGGCTCTGTTGTCTTTGCAGGATGAATTTGCTAATGGTTTTTTTTAATTTATTCCTTTTTGCTGTTTTTCTATAATTTCTATACAACGTTGGTAAAGCCAAACAGGTAAACGGGCGGCAAATGTCAATATTCGTTTATTATGAAGTAAAATTGGACATTTTTTCCTCCTCCTTCCACTTTCTTTGCGAGTAGTCAACCCATTAGTTCGAAGCGATGAATATGATTGAGTACTCTCTCTCTCTTCTCTCTCTCTCTCTTCGTGACCTTACAGGTCACGCCGGCCATTTCTGGCTTACTAGACTTATTTTTACCACGTAGCCGGATAGTCAGTCCTTGCTACGGGGGGACGGTCCGGATGGGATTTGAACCCGGTCCGGCCGTGTGGACTGGCGCCGTTTATCACATGCACCATCGGGCCGCCCCCGATTGAGTACTATATTTTATTTTTAATTAAACTCTATTATCAAATTTTAACCTCGTAGTTGGAGAGTCAATCCTTGCTANGTATATTAGACCACCGGCAAGCAACCGTTTGTCGAAGCGCGAGCCCAAAAGGCCCCCGCAAGCGTAACGAGCTGCGAAGCGAAATAAAAACCGTTTCCGAAAAGGAGAGAAAAAAAAAATAACAGTGCCGATTCGAATGCGCGTGAAAAATACTGCCCCTTCTCCTCTTCAAAAGCCCCCCCCCCCCGCACCCCGCCCGGTGGTGGGATCCGGTGACGGTTTGCCACCAGCACTGTGCGGGCGTTTACGATTTGCAGGACAAAAACACCACCTCGCCCCACTAAGCGCACCATGAGGACCCTCGCACTTTATGCGCTGTATCGTCCATCTTCTGTGCGCTCGGGTGCACTTTTCATGCTCTCCTCTTCCCACATCGGGTGGTGGTTTTTTGGTGGTGGTGGGGAGAGGGAGTTTTTGCATGGGAAACGGGGGCTGGCAACAGATTTTGTGACATGAAAATAGACGTTTTCGAGCATGTTCCCTTGCTTTGCCCTACCTCGTTTCCCCATTTTCTCCTCATACATATCCTCCTGCATATATGTGTGCGTGTATCTATGTTTTTGTTTTACCTTCCATTCTTCTTCTTTAGCCAACCACTAACTAACTTTTCCTTAGTGGAAAATTTTCCGACCCATTCGACCTTACCAAAAGACTGAACGTGTTTCATTTTTCTTAATAAGTCTCTTTTGCTTTTATTTTCGTCATCTTTTTCGTCACAGATTGAATTACACAAATTTTCACTCGCGAAACGTGGCTCTGTTGTCTTTGCAGGATGAATTTGCTAATGGTTTTTTTTTAATTTATTCCTTTTTGCTGTTTTTCTATAATTTCTATACAACGTTGGTAAAGCCAAACGTGTAAACGGGCGGCAAATGTCAATATTCGTTTATTATGAAGTAAAATTGGACATTTTTTCCTCCTCCTTCTTTCTTTCTTTGCGAGTAGTCAACCCATTAGTTCGAAGCGATGAATATGATTGAGTACTACGTTTTGTTTTTAATTAAACTTTATTATCAAATTTTAACCTCGTAGATGGAGAGTCAATCCTTGAGGGATGGGATCGTGTGGACCCGGCACCGTTGGGCACCGGTCAAATCATATTTTTTTAAAAATATTATTTATCTTAGTTTCCTTTAAACAAGTTGTTCGTCGCTGTAAAGACAAGATCTATAAGCTGTTCGATTAACCCACAGTCGCATAGCGCATCAGACTCGCAAGACAATGAGCTGGTCATGTCATGCGAATGACACTGGACGACCCAGAGACCGTAGAGTCCTATTAGGTCTTCGACTTGGACAGAGGAGGAATTTTAGGCCCGAACTGAGATAGAGCGTTGGAGTTGATGCATCCTCCAGAATTCCCGCGATATTCGACGGCACTCGACCGTGAGTGATTCAACCGTAGAGTCCTATTAGGTCTTCGACATGGATAGAGGAGGAATGCTAGGCCCGAACGGAGATAGAGCGTTGGAGTTGATGCATCCTCCAGAATTACCGGGGTAGAGTCCTATTAGGTCTTCGACATGGACAGAGAAGGAATATTAGGCCCGAACTGAGATAGAGCGTTGGAGTTGATGCATCCTCAAGAATTTCCGGGATATTCGACGGCACTCGAACGTGAGCAGTTCGTCCACAAAGTAATATTAGGTCTGCTACATGGACAGAGGAGGAATGCTAGGGCCGAACTGAGATAGAGCGTTGGAGTTGGTGCATCCTCTAGAATTCCCGGGATATTTGACGGCAGTCGACCGTGAACAGTTCG
The DNA here is from genome assembly GCA_016170025.1 of Anopheles vaneedeni. Classification (NCBI taxonomy): domain Eukaryota; kingdom Metazoa; phylum Arthropoda; class Insecta; order Diptera; family Culicidae; genus Anopheles; species Anopheles vaneedeni. Next base: position 14,362,441 of record CM028117.1, read on the forward strand.
ACCGTAGAGTCCTATTAGGTCGTCGACATGGATAGAGGAGGAATGCTAGGCCCGAACTGAGATAGAGTTATGGCGTTGATGTATTCTCAAGAATTCCCGGTATATTCGACGACACTCGACCATGAGCAGCTTATAGAAATTGAGAGTTTCTGTTTTTAAAACCTGCGCTGAGATTTTCAACTAATATTTATAGGCGACCATTGACAGATTCATTAGGTTATCCTGTTTCTGGAATGAAGTACTCTGCGTTGAGATAGTCCTGGAACTTCCCAGATTCAGTACCTTGGCATCCTGTTCTGGAATGGACTACTCTGAACTGACATATTCCTGGAACTTTCCCAGATTCAGTGCAGTAGCATCCAGTTCCGGAATGAAGTACTCTGGACTCAAATATTCCTGGAACTCCTCAGTTCCAGTGACTCCTTGCGAAGTAATGAATTATTATCAAATGCCAGAAAAATTTAAAAAAAATTCATTAAAAAACCCTATAAAGTAATTCCATCCTTCTCCAACCCCTTTGATGGAGAACGTGGCGGTGCCCAACCAACCAATTTTCATGTAATAACTTTTTATTTCTGATTTCAAAAATAATGACCCACAGGACAGATGCAGAAGCGTAAGGTAATAAAAGTTCTGTATACACAAAAGGAATGTGAAAACATTCCATCATACACGTTTGCACGGGAAAAAAACGAATTTCTCACGCTTGCGAAAAAAAAACACCGCTCAGTTCCATTTCACACGTAATCATGCATTCGCCCGGAGTGTTCCTTGGCTGAACAAATAAACAGTGGTAGTACTCGTCACACCAAAAAAGAATAACAACAAACCCCACTGGGTGCGAGGAACATGGGTAAAGGCAAACATCCAATATGCATGTACAAAAGGATCAAAACAGAGAGCCGGACAGAAAAGGACATGCCGTTATTTTCGATGCAAAATCAAACACAGCCCCGCTCTATCGATGGAACCAGGTACCTCGGGGGACATCCGAAAGGACACAGAAAACAACATGCTGCAAAAAAAAAACTCATTTCGCTTCCCCATTTCTATCGCGTTATTTGGGTGATGCACCTATCGGCTTTCTTTTAGACGGGAGAAAAAATAGATTCAATGGTTGTAGTTTTCTTTTTTTGCTTTTAAACACACCTTCACACCTTTTTGGCCTGAACAGCCCGAGAAGAGGTTTGGAACGCAAAGCTACGGCAATGGAAAAAGGACATTCACCAGAATCACACCCGCACAATGGAAAAAAGGATGCTACCCCGAGATTCGGGCACCAGTTCGTTATGCACAGCAAACCAAAGCACCCGATTATCTGTTTCGACCTTTCGTCCCAGACAGCGTGTCTCCGGTGTCGTCGGCAAAGGGTCTTTGTGTTTCTTCTTCTATTTAGCAAACAATAAAGAGACAAGCAATCGTTGCAGGTAGGCAAAGTATTCACGCAAAATGATGCATCTTCGCCTGCGATCAATTTTTGGGAAGGAGGAACTATTTTATGGATTGCCGTTTTTCTTTTCTCTCACTTTTTGGTTTATTATTCAAAATCGGTCAAGTGACTTGGAAAAATGGCAAACATACAATGCATGAATGATCCTCTTTTGTCCGTTCATGCTGTACGGTAAAAATGTTAATACGGCACCAAAACACATACAAATTTATTGCGAAGGATCACTGGGATGGAACAATTGTTTCACCAAAAAGGGACACGTGGAAACATTATTGATACAGGCAGGTCGTGAGAACCAAATCTTTCAATGGTGTAACAGCTAAACAAAAAGAATGTTCATCCATATTGTGTTTTAGTTTCAAGATATTGAATCATAGGGCAGATGATATTGAAGAAAATATTGCCTCCTTACATATGTACAATTATTTTTTAGGTTTTTAAGTCAAATAAAGCTAAATAAATAAAAAATAAATTAGAAAAATAAAATTTTATTTAAAATTTATCTGAACACTGCATTAAACTTAACCTAAAAAATCACCAATAAAACAAGAAAACTAACCGGAGAAAAGATTCACCAAAAACATCGCGTTGAACTCGAAGCTTCTTCGAAATAAATTCTTAAGGTTTTAAGCGGAAATACTATGAGGTAACAAAATACAACCGAGTGAACGTAACGCAATTGGCTAAAATTCACATTTATAAATAATTACAGGGTTTTCCAGTGCGTGTGGGAAAGTTAGAGTCAATTTCTGATGTTTTTCAAGTTAAAGTGGAATATCCACAAATAGAAGTGGACTTCTTTCACTTCTACTGGATCTTGTTTAAAGTTAAACTGATATTGCAATGTCATGACACATCCACCATATCAGAAAACTTCTCTAATGTGACTCTTGAAAATCCTTAGAATAAATATAATTTAACCTTACAAAACCTCAAAAATAGTAGATAGGTAGTGTAAACGCTCTCGATCGGTAGCTGTAAACGCACACGCTCAACTAGTCGATCGTGTGACGTAAACGGGTTGAGAGCCAACGGTCTCTAAGTGTCTCATATAATAAAAGGATTCAATTGTAAAACTCGTAAAAATAATACATTTTTTTAGCAAACCAGTGTTCTCCACTTCATATAGAATTAGTTTCATATTAAATTATATAAATTCCAATTTAAATTGAAAAAAATAAATCCAAAATAATTCCAACTTTACTATTTATTATTAATTTATTTAATTAAAAACAAAATTATTCTGTTGCAAAATAATTTATGTTCCAAAATAAATTTAATACTAAAATTATATTTTCACTTTTCTTTTTTTTCAGAAAACTTTGAGGAATTTCCCGGCTACTGGTAAGTAACAAAAACAACATATTAATTTATAATGAGCTTCAATCTAACCCAAACGCTCCGGTTCCGAAAAGCACTCTGTAACTGCTTTCTCAATTCAAACTTTAAGGTTAATTTCCTGCCCGAGCTATATTGCCTCCACCCATTTCCAATATTGAAAAGCCATTTTTCCTCGCATTTTTCCACTCCCCTGCATAGCCCTGGTTTTTTCTGAACGGTTCGGTGTGGTTGTAAATCCCTTTTTCGCTTCTTAAGCGATTGTTTATTTGCAAATATTGAAACACCGACAGAACCATCAGCCATCATTAAGTAGGTTTAAACGCCTTGGTTCAAACTTGTGCCGGAAACTAAATAGATCGGGTAAAACATTTTCCTCCATCGCTATGTTTTCGGGGATCGCCCAATTTTTATGTCCAGAGTTTCCAAGCCCTTCGGTCATGTTTGTTCGTTTTTTTTTTCGAAACGAGATGTAACTTTTCTACCCAAAACGTTGTTGGAAAATGTGTCCTAAGCAAAAACAAAAAAATTGCAACAACAAACAACGAAACACACCGTTTCGGGACCATCGGTTGAAGTTTAATTAAACATCCATCAGCAATCCATCACCCGAACGGTTTCGCATAAAACCGGGTGTTTCCCTTGTTTTCCCCCCCGGTACTGGAAAGGGACCGCATTTACGCAAGATCCACAAAACTCGGTCCCAGTGAAGAAACCAAAAAAAAAAATGTCCGGAAAAGTGACGCATGAAGCAACGCACGAACCGTAAAAAAAATACTGACCTCATCGAAAATTCGACCGAAAATTGCCGATGGAGACGCGAAGAAAATGCGTTCCGATGTGATGGTATTGGAAGAACAATACGTTACCATGTATTTAGGCTTCTTTTTTTTTTCAATATCCTTATAGAAGCGTTTATGGAGATTTATTTTCTTACGCCATCTTTTTTTTCACTTCGCCAGAGTGAAGTGCAAAACTGAATTTATGCAAAGAAAAAAAAACCGGCACTTCTTTATCGACCTTCAAGGAAGCTTTAGTACTGTCGAGTAGAAAAGATGCAAAAGGAGAGAAAACACCCGCCAAAAAAATAGGAAGAAAAGAAAACACTAAATAACAAAGACTAAGGAAAGCAAGGAGAAAATGGAACAAGCTAAAATAGAAGAGAAAAAAAAATCACGACATTCAGAACACTCATTAAAATTCATTTTGTTTGCCAGTAATTAAATTCAAATGCCTTTGTCGGCTTTGGCACATCGACGCTTTCGGGCGGGGAAAAGAAGGAAAGCGCGAGATGGGAGAAAAGGAACCCAGCAGCATCCCACGTCCCCTCAGCCTTTCACTTCCCAGGGTTTGTTTGCTTAGGGAGTTGGAAGCTTTCTTTTTTTTTGTAAAAACATTAATAAAATTGTCCATAAAATAATAAACCATTTTAAAACGTGCCAAAGCAAAGGGATGATAAGGAGAGGAGACAAAAAATAATTTTCACCACAACAGATAATAAAATGGTTGAGTAAATAATTTTAATCTTTCTTTAATTTATAATTCTACTTTTTTTTAAATAATTTTTAAATTTATTCAACAAATCTAACTAAATATTGCGCGCGCAAAAAGCCAATCTGAAACCGATGTAACCATTCAAAATCCTTCACTAAAAGGATAATAATACTATGGGCAAATAAAATCTGATCGAAAATCTGGTACCACCACTGGTCGCAGAATGCCATTTGCCATCCGTGTGCGCACCAAAAACCCACTACAAAACGGATAACGGCAGGCCCCCGGTTCGTTCTCGATTTCGATTGCTTTGGGATTAGAAATAAATTATTTTCCATCCTGCTGCTGCTGCTGCCTTCAATTGCATCAGCCCCGACTGCATCAGCACGACCAGCTTGCAACAATGCAATTCCGTTGAACGGTGAAATCGGGAGGCTAAGCATTTCTATGCTTACGGAGCTTATTCCGTTTTTCCTCTCCAGCCCCTACCCGAACCGTTTCACGTAAGCCGGTTTTGCTCGGGTACGATCTTCTTACGTTTACGTACGCCTTGGAAAAGTGCATTATTAAAGCAAATCTATTAGTGTCCCTTGCTCCTTACTGTAGGCATCGGGATGGAAGATTAGCAAAAGCCGCAAGGACATCCGGTCGTTTGGCAGTAGTTAGATTAATTTTACTAAACCTTTTGAGGGTTTGAAGACGGATAAGTCTTTACCGTTCTTAGTTCGAAAGCGTATCGATTGAGTATGTGGTTTTAAGCTAAAACTGAAATGTTAACTCTTTTCTGATTTATTTCGCTCTAAAACACTTAGAAAATTTCGATTTTAATGTACAAAATACAACTTCAGAAAATAGAAACATTTAAGAGGATTGATAAAAAGTGTAAGAGAGAAAACGATAACTTTAAAATAATATAAAAAGTAAAACAAATAAATAAAATAAAATAAAATAAAATAAATAACGAATAATATTTTAACACCCCTCTAAGCCATATAGAAACGTTAATAAAAACTGGATAACGAAAAGGAAAATACAAAACCGATGCGAAAAACCGTCACCCGCACACGTTCATATTTTGCAGCTGTTACTGAAATTGTCTGGCCATAAATATGTCCGAAAAGGGCAGGGGGAGGTGCCGAAGGCGAGTGGGATTGTGCCTATATCGCACTAGGAAGAAAGATGAAAAACTGTAAAGGGAAGCCTTTTTATCCGCCGAGCCGTGTGACAGTTGGAGAAGATATTTGTCAAATCATATTGCCCTCATGACAAAATTGAAAAAAATAAGAATTCTTACTACACACACACACATACAGAATATTCAACACACTTGAAGCTAGTGTTGGGTGAATCTGATTCAGATTCATGAATCTGACTGAATCTTTAAAGTGAATGAATGACTCTAAATCTCTTTTCTGAAGATTCAGGAATCCTCTTTGAATGTTGAATTATTAGAGTTTCGGGACAGTCCAATGATTTATGTAGTTGTCCCTTCACCCCCGGGTCGCTACTAGAGATGTGCAATGTAAGTAAGAGTGACATGAGTTGAAACGGAATACATTTTAAGATTTTTTTAATTTTTTTTTATTATTTTTTATTCGTTTTATTATTTAAAGCATTATTTGAGTGAAAAGAAACTTATTTCAGCCAATTCGCATTAAAATTAATCAATTTATGAAATTTTGCTAAATTTCTCAAAATAAATCTGAAGCTATAGCTTTAGGAAATTTTCAAATTTTTACAATTATTTAATTTTTTTATTATTTTACATTCTTTATTTTTTAGTTAAAGCATTTTTTGAGTGAAAAGAAACTTATTGCAACATGTTCGCATTAAAATAAATCAATTTATAAAATTTTATCAATAAATCTTCCTAAGGCCTTACGAGATTTATGCCGGGTTTTTTTTTATGACTCCGAAATGAGTCGTTAAACGAGCTGACTCCTTATAACGACTCATTCACTCTGAGTTGATTCACTAAAAAGAATTGTTATTCTCATTTCTGGTCAGTACCTTTGGAAAAGCCCTTTTAATTTAAGTTTTTTGGCAGCTAATCATTAAGGATTCATGAATCTATGAGGATTCCTTTTGATTCATGAATCTTTGAGGATTCCTTGGTCTTTGAGGAATTCATGAAAATTGATTAATATTTTGAGATTCGGCTCATGATTTGAATGACTCTTCACTGAAGATTCATATGAATGAGTCTTTCCAAAAGATTCAATTAGCACAACACTACTCGAAACGGAATGAAGATGAGAGTGTGTGAGTAGGGGAATTAAAGGAGCGCTCGAACTTATCTCTTTTATCGAGTTGCTCTAAAGTAACGCTCGCCGCTATACCGCAGTAGTGATGGGAACTCCAGAGCGGAATCATGATCCAGAGTCGACTCCATCAGAATCAGGACTCAACTGTCAAAGTCACCTCCGTATTATTGGGGATTATTCGAATTGGAGTTTTCCACAGTTTTCCTCAATGTTTCGAATCGGTTTCTTCTGGTTTTTAAAACACTTTTCGTTGGTATTGGGATTGAGTATATACCTTGTTGATATCTTCCAAATTTGGGAGTTGATCCAGAGTCGACAGCAGAATGTCCTGGAGTTGGAATACTCCGATCTCTCGTATCAAATTTTAATTTCTACCATCACTATACCGCAGCATTACGCGTACGGTAATGCTGAACGCACGTTATTCACAATCAAAAGCGATAAAAAGCAAAAACCCCCACACTCTCAACGCTTAATGTGCAGCTCATCTTCCGGCGCCGGTGAATGTAAACGTCAAGATTAACATCATCCTACCAAACCCATTTCCAGCGACCTACGCGAGTACGCATTTCTTTAAGGTAATCTCCAGCATCATTCAGCTGATATTCTATGGGAAGGGAGAGAGAGAGAGAGAATGAGTAATTATTAACCCGCTTAAATTGGTTTCCCGCCGTTCAATCGTCTGTTCATGGGTGCTGGATCCATTTACAGTGGCTAACCTTAGACGTAAATAGTCTCACTCAATGCTGGGATTAACTCACTCAGTGCTTTATTATGTTATTTTCATGTAAATTGCAATTGTGTTTTTTTTTAAATTTAATATTTGCATTCCAAATCTTATGCATAAATCATTCAAGTGGAATAATTTGTCGCCTGCAAGACACTTTATTTAGTTTAATAACAACAAAAAATAGACAACCTCTCCCAGAAGATCAAATGGACAGCGGCCCCAGGAAAGCAGGCACAAAGAGACAAATAATTAATTCAATTTTTAAACCTCCGTTTTATGACACACGCGTGCAAGCAGAACCGACACCACCCACTGAGACACACTGGCGCCATTCGGGTGTGAGTTTGCGTGCTTTCGCCACCAACGATGGCACATCGGTGGTCACGCGGAAGTGTCGCGATCTGACCCTCGCAATCGGCAGTAGAGTAGTCCATTATCGATTAGCCACCGTTCCAGTGCCGTTGAGAGAGCCGACCCCGACAGGCATCTCGAATGGCCGTTCCCCCGGGTGTTCAGCAAGTAGCCTAATCCGGTTAATGCCTCCTCACTGTGGTAAATCCGGACACCCTGAGGGAGGGGAGGGGGAAAGGCAAAAACTTCAAACGCCTTCAAAGTGCATCAAATCGGAACATCTTGGTTTTTGCCCGCATCGCAGGGCATCATCATACCACCCGGGGAGGGTTGGTAGCTCACTGTATGCCACTACCAGCCATCAGCCAGCATGTTTTTCCAGCGGTAGTTGATTATCGGCTTACCGCAAAGCCAATCATCTTGGTCTATCGTTAATTACTCGCGTCTTTCATCGATCGAACGAAAGAGAAAGAGACAGGGAGAGATAGAGAGAAAAAAGGGGGGGATGAAAGTAACTGTTGTGCTGTATGAGGTTCGAGTCTGATGGCAAAGATGGTAACATACATGTGAGTAGACGTGAAAGCATACGCATAGTTTTCACTTCGGTACAAATTAGAACGTGTGGTTAAGGTTACACGATAGCAGTGTACACGTGGAAAAGGTGTGTGAGCTCCGGACTCCGGAGTTCCGGACTCAAAGAATGGTAAGAGATGTAGAAAGTGTTGCAGGTGTAATAGAGTGTGGAGCACAGCACATCAATGGGGAACTTTTCGGGGAATATTTATTTACTGTTCAAAACATCACTCACATGATGCATAATGTTTAATCTACTTATATACTCTCATATACGTAATTAACCAATAAAGCAGGTATGTGACTCCATCGCTATTACTAATGTTAACAAGTTCTTGTTAGTGGAGAGATGGACTCCAACATCGTTTCTTTTAAACTCAAATGTAGAACATGTCTAGTACAGTTAAAGTACTAAATGATTGATTTGGAACACATGATGAGGAAGTTGAACTCATACCTCTTCTGAAAGTCACTTTACTGATACTGACTTATAAAATATTCATTCTCATTAATACGAAGAATACCTCAGGGAGTTTATTCGCTTGATCAAGAGAAGATAATCCTATCAAAGATTTGATACATCTTCATGGGTGGAACAGAAATCCTGGGCTATTCTCTATTTCTTATGCCATTCCGTGATGGTGATGTCCATCCATAATCGCAATTCTGGAAGATTAGGTACGGAAAATTGTTTTATTATCCGTATCTTCTCATCAGTAGGACGTTCCTCTTTTTATTCTATTTTAGAAATAAAGTTGGCAGCACTGAGATATGGTTCCCAGTTGTATTGATCCTCAAGGATCCGTATGGCTATTACTGAGTAACCTCCTTATTGTACCAAGACCCAATTACTTGAATATCTGAATCTTCTTCTTGGCTAGCTCGTGGTCGAGCATGCCGCGAAGACATGGCGAGGTCATCAATCCGTTTCCAGGAAGTCCTCCATCGACGACTGCATCCACGGCTCCATCCGACAGGTTCGACTCCACCAGATCCAGCCAACGAGCTCGCTCTGCTCCTCTTCGTCTCGCGCTGAACGTGTCGCTGACGAACACCTTCCGGGCATGAGTCCGGCATCCTCATCATATCCCACAAGTCCCAAGTCTCAATTACCTGAAGTCCCAATTACTTGAATTTATAAATCTTGAATGTAGGAGGACACAAAGTACATTTGTAAGGATATAGGGAATAAAAGTTTTTACACATTCTACAATCAATAAAATTGAGTTGATTTTTTTTTTCTTGAAGAGACATCAAGAAGAGATATTTTTGGGTCGTCTAAAGTAGAATTGCCAGACATAAGTAGAATCAGACAAGTAAAACTGGAACAATAAAATAATTCATTATTTAAAAAAAACACCCACACACACAAAAATACGTAAAGATCATGCAAGCAGATCTCATTTGTTCGTCACCTCCACCCAATAACCAGGCCGCAGTAATTAACCAAAAACTCGAGTGTCCATTTCATGGTTTATAAATCATACCGCCAACCAGAATCACCTTTGACCTAGCCCATCCACCCAACATTCGCGACACAAACTACCGCAAAATCGTCCTTCCCTCCAAAAACCGCCTTTCACAGGCATCAGGAAAACCGGCCACCAACAACACCGGTCTGTGCCGCGCGATCACTTGCAGACAGCTCGTTAAAGTCAGCACCGTCCCGCGTTTGGTAATGGTGGCGCATCAGTTCGGCATCGTTTGCCTTTGATTTCGGGTAGTTTATGGTTCAATTTGCCCGTTTTCTACTTCCCACCCGGTCGACGGTTCGTCGTTAAAAGTGTGCACGAGCGCGCGCCCGTGCGCTCTCACTTGTGTAATTAACATTTTATTGAGCTTACGTTAAAGACCAGAAAACCCCCATCAGCGACCACGCCATTAGAACCTTTGGGCCTTTGTCCGGGCGTATGTCGTTCGTTTTAGTGCATTCCGTACACTGCCACATTGCGCCTGGTGAAGATGGTCTGCCCCGACGTTGTTTACGCACGTTCCGGATTCTTAATAGTTTCGCACTAAGATCATACACCATCGAACGATCGGCGTGAATGTGTATATTTTGCTAGACAGTAAAACGGTTGCAATCTGTCTTGCAGAGCGGAGTGGCAAAACGATTAAAAGACGTCAAAACATGCATTGGGGGGAGTTTAATTAAAGCAAGGTTTTGCTTTATTTATTGCATTTTAGCGCTGATTGCTGTGGATGTTAAATATCACACATTACAGTGAACCAGGAACTACGATTTATGCTTTTTTACTACTGACTAAAGCTAGTAAAATGATTTTACTTTATTTATTTTACTATGCAAAAATTAATACAGTGCGTCGCATAACATTAATGTCACTGTATAACAGTATGTATAACAGTAGTTTTAAAAAAGTCTATTAAACTTTAAAAAATCATCTGAATTGTGTAGATAATTTATTTACGAAAAAAACTACTCATTCAAAAAACACAGTAACTCGCATAGCACGATCTCATTACACCATGTTCCAGCTAAAATTAATAGTAAAAATAAAATACCCTTCACCGGAAATGACGGAAACGAAGCTCGAATTTGATCCTCCCCTTTTCATGTCCACCGGCGAAAACGAGGTACGGAGTGTCCTCTCCTCACAGTTAATGAAACATTTTCCCGAGAACCGATACATCCGATTCATTTGTCCGGGGTTTTTTTTCTGGGTCGCTCCCATTCTTCGCACCCCGTATGTGTGCATTCCGCAGCACAACGAAACTCATCCCATGTTCGTATGTTTAGGCCTACCGAAGGTATTAAGTTTTGTGTTTTTTTCTCCCCCTTTTCTCTGTGAAAGATGTTCTCTACCCACGAGAGAAAAAAAAAATAAGTTGTTTTTTACACCTATTCACACCTGGCCGATTTCTGTCGAGCAATTACATCCTTCTTTTTTTGTGCTCGAAACTTTGTTTGTTGCCGTCCCCTTTTACCGTTCAAAACTCCTAAAGCAACAGCTCCATTCATCCAGATTAGGCACAATGTGCCTTAGGGTACGTGTTTGCTAAAACGATGCTATTTGTCCTTTGTCGTTAGAGTTTATCAAGGTATGTCAGTTACGGGATAATTTTTTTTTTTTCAAAATGTTTGGAAACTAGAGAAAGCAAGTAATATAAGGTTATCTTTCAATTATTTATATTGTTGTTAAACATATTCTTTTTTCACTATTTTTTAATTCATTTTATGTTGCTTTAAAGTTTGAAATTTCAATTTCAATTTCAATTGTATGTTTGTATGTTTAGAACATAAATTTTTATGTCCGGCTGATATTCAATTAGGTTTACAGGCGTCCCCCGAGTTTCGACTGTATTTGGGACCGAAAAAAGAGCCCGAAGCATGGCGTAAGTCGAGTATATATCGTTTATAACCATACGTAGAAGAGTCGAAAGCTTTATTTAAATATTTTAGAGGAAAAAAATATCTAGAAATCGTCTTTAAATGGTGGATTAAATGACTTAAAATTTCCTTAAAATATTTATCGAGAATGTATAAGTTTTTTTCCAACAATTTAATTTTTATGAAAATGAAAAATTGAAAATTGGAAAAAATGAAAATGAAACGAAAAAGTGAAAATTTAAGAAAAAAGACAATTTGAGCAAAATAACAACGGTCAACTGTCAAGATCAAAATCGTCGTATCTCGAGGGTGTCGTATCTCGGGGAACGCCTGTCATTAAATTGAAATAAGATAAAGAATAAGAAGACTAAGAAATTAGAAGTTTTTTGACATTTGTTTATTGCTCTATTTATTTTACGACACTCACTGTAAGTAAGCGATAAACATATAAGCTTTACGCACACTAATGTAATTTGATGATCGTAACGAGCGTGGTGTCCAGTTTTACAGCACAAATCTTGTAAATCAAAGAATTCAAAACGTTCCCACCTTCTAAGTAGTTTTTTTCTGCTTGCTAAACCTCCGAACGAGTAAACTATCACTGTCAAATATGCGAAACAAAAACAAAAACTCCCCGAAAAAAAAAAAATCTAACGCGGCAGAACTGACAGCTGCATTGGAGCAGTCCAAAATTAAACCTTCCTCCTCCAATGCTTCTTCCATCCTCTTTTCTCCAATGCCGGCGCGCGCTTAGCTGGACGTGAAATAGCTCTTTTTTTGCGATTAACCAAACTGTTTGGCCACTTGGTGTCTGAGAAGAAAGAAAAAAAAAGTAATTAAAACATTCTGATTAGCAAAGCATGACAAGCGAGCCAAAAAGCGCGCTTATATGTTGCTCCAACTCTACTTCCTGCTTGTCGGCTTGATCGAAACGAACCCATTTTTGCCTCGTTTTGCTCGTTCTTACTTCTTACTACGGTTTTTTTTTTAATTCGGTTTTTGTTCACATTTTTTTTCCCAAAGTCACGGTCGTCGAATCTATCGCCTGTCTACCGAGCTCATCGAAGGAGGAGAGAGAGAGAAGGGGAAAAAAACGCTGGAAAACCAAAAAACTAAATGCTGCACAAAAGGCTTTACGGTAGCCATGGGTAGCCTACGGCCGCCCGGGGGCAGCTGTCCTGAAAAGGAAAGCTCATTCAGTCACTAATCGATTTCTCCGTTTCGTATCGATGCCACGGCTATCGTACCATATGGCTATAGCTGATTAGCTCTGGAACTACGTCGCCGCCCGGAGCGTTTAATTTAAATCTCTTCCATCTCCGCCCGCCCGCTTCCCTTTCCCGGGCGACACTCCTCGATCCGTCTTCGTCACACGTCTTACGGTTCGGGCTTTTGAAGTCAACTGAAGGGGTTTGATTTTGGTGGGTAACGGGGTGCGTCAGATTTTTGGGCGATGTTTTGGGATCGCCAGGACATGCACTCAAGCTAATAAGTTCGTTAGATTAATGGAACACCACCCCCGGGTCTGAAAATGTGTTTTGCGGGAAGCCACCATGTTCGGGTGGTGAGTTGCTACTAATTTTCACACTGGCGGCTAAAATTTCCAACCTCCCATCCCCAGTGCCTACCCCGAAAAGCCGAGCTTTAACCGGGCGAAGCGAAATCAAAGAATACGCATCGATTCGCCATCGATTCGCCGTATATGTATGTGGCCGCAAAACGGTTGTTCACGGTACAGCAAATTGAATGCACAGTTTGCCTGTCGAGCTTCCGAAACCCTTCATTCAAATAAAGTTTGATCGTCCCACACGCTAGGTAAACCCCCGGTGTACCGGTGAATTCTAGATTAATTCCACACACACACACACACACCCACAGAGAGACCGAGCGCATTACCCCGGCGGTATACCTTCAAACGTTAATCGACTCCGCTGAAAGGTAAGTTGAGCACCAAGGAGGGGGAAAAAGCTCGTCCAGGGGGTGCGATTTGATTCGTGTGCAGCCGCCAACCCCCCCACCTCCCTCCCTTCCGCCCTGCTGCGGCGCCCTGCAGGCAAAACGCCGAAGATCAAACAGAACTTTACCCTGCTTGCTGCGAGCCTTACACTGGAACGCGTAACATTAAAGCGACTGTCTGCTACTGCACCGCCTGGATGGCAATTGGGTCTAACGCCAAAATGGTAGGGATGGGACGGGTGTTGTGGGAAAATTATTTTCTATCAAGCAGCACGAAGGTTTTAGAGTTTTACTTGCCACTCCACCCAGTGAGATAGCGGCTCAGCTATCCAAACGCGTGCAGTCATCTGAGAAAAATCGTTCTCTGTCAAGGAATTTTCATGCGACAGGTACGGCAAAAATGGGAATCCTTCTCAACCCCCGCAAAATGCTGTCCTTTTTTGCATATCGGGGCCACATAGCGCAGCGTATTCAATGTTCTTCATTTTGTTTTTGTCTGACGCGAGAAAGCTTTCAACCAAATAGCTCAAGTATTGGTGCGAAGGTACGCAGGAACAACCAAACAAAAACCCAACAAGACACAAAACGTTTCTGGTTCAGGTTGGCTAAAGATATACCTCCCCCGGGGGGATGGGATGGTAACTTTCGCTACCAAACTGTTGCTGACGATGATGGGCTGGTACGAGACTGCGTCTCCTGGGTGATAGACACCGTGAAACGTGAAGTAAATATTACAAAGAGCTTCAGGTAGCATTCTTCGCGTCAGCAGAATGGAATGTAAAAGACAGCTTGGAACTTTTTAAATAAGTTTAAAGCATTACTTTCATGCTGGATAAACAACGATGGCGTCTTACAGTGTGCTTCAAAACATTAGAAGATACAATTCAGTACATGGATCCAGTATTTCTAGTAGGAGAACTGAGGAGTAGTACACCAAAGATAGCGTCCCAAATCTTTCGCGATTTGAGAAGCTAATAAAATGGACGATTCTCGAGTCCAGAATCTGGACGAGGTTTTGAGGTAAATATTTTTCTTGATTTAAACTCTGCTCAGAAGAATTCTTGGTTCCGTATGTGTTGTAGGACATTTGAGGTTAGTTGTCGCCAGGCCCTGGTGGATTTGTCATGTCAAGCGAATAACACCGGACAACCCAGTCCAAAAAGTCCTTTTAGGTCGTCCACATGGACAGAGGAGGAATGCTTGCCTTAATCTGAGGTTGAATGATTTAATTTAAGGATCCGCCATCCTTGTCAGATGGGGACAGATAGCAGAAAGAGTATATATTAAAATAGGGAACGAGCACGCGCACAGAAAGAGGTTAAGGAAGAGTTAAAATCAAAGTGATTGGGAAAGTGGTTAAACCATATAAAAATCACAAGGGCGGAGGGAATGGGAAGGAACATATAAACATACAGAGGACGCAGGTCAGGAGCATCAGTGGAACCATTAAGCAGACCTCTCACAAAGCATTCTTGAGCCAGTTGCCGTCTTTGACCTAAAGTAGTTAGGCCACGGAGCTGATAACGCGTTTCGTACGATGGAGGCAGTTGTAGCCGGTGTAGACGTCGGAACACTACTCGTTGAGAAATATCTCTGCAAATTCTCGATTCGATGCTAAAAGGACTCCAGATCACGCTTCCATATTCCATAGGATGGACTGTAAAACCATCCGCACCGGACTGTAAAAAAGAGTTTTCAAGCATGTTAGATCTCCAACATCAGAGGAAGCACGAAGGATATATCCCAAGGATCTATTGGCCCTGAGGAAAACATCATCCAGTTGAAGTTTGAAGTCCAGCCTGACATAGAGAATCCCCCCCAGGGTCGAGGATGGATGCGGATAAGAGGAATGAAGGCTTTGAAACGACCTCCAGAATTCCCAGGATATTCGATTGGGAGACGTCGCTGTCTAGAGAACTCCTGTAACAGACTATGTCTGATGAAGAATTCATTTAGAAGAAGTGCAGAAGTATTCTTAGTTATGTTTACAAGACGTTGATGTCAACAGAGTAGGCATTACAACCCAACAGTGTAGATCTTCCTGTATTATATTTAAGTTTTCTTCAAGTATAGCTAAATGTATATGATGTTTGAAGTTCAGAGAAACTCATCATATTTCAGAGATACTTTAAACATCGCCACCACGAAATTCATTATTCAAGTCGTCAGAAAAATGGCTTCAAATGGCAAGATCTCAGTAGAAACCAGAGAACTTGAACCAAGCGCTTCATTTATTTCTTGGGAAGAACCTACAAGGACTTATCTCTTTTCTTCGATCATTGCATGTTCCTCTCACCTCACTTTACCATGTTGGTGAACGTTTTTTTTTTTCAACACAATACATTAGCAATTATGTCGCACAAATCTTTTGTCTCGTGAAAAATTTATCCGATGTACTTTCCTTGACAACCGTTGATACGTTGCCTGATTGATAAAACACTAAGCAGCTTAACAAAAGGATTTTGCAACGCAACGAACACCTTCCCATTAGCACCCTTCGGTTGTATTCATCACTTCATGTTGAGAACTTTGGTATCGTTGCGATCGTGTGACGACCCCATCCAAATACATCTCTAAGTTGCGCTAATCATTCCATCACAAACGAGACGACCTTCCCCGCCGGGTTGTGTCGGTATTTCACATTAATTCCAAACATTGTATTGGGCTAGAGCTATTAGCGTGTGTAAAGCATTCATTTCTGCCCCATTTTCGACACTTGTGTTCCTATTACGTTGATACGTTTTTTTTTAGCGAAAGGGGGAAACATTCTTGTTGAAAAATAGCAACAAAATACTGTATTGTATGAAACAAAACCCAAAAAAAAAAACCAGCCTCACACACAGGATGGAAAGGGAAATATGATTTGTTATTTTCTCCCCCCTTGCATGCCGCTAAATCGCACTGTAGGATTATCCGTTATTCAAGGCGTGAAAATGATATGTTGCGCGAATAGTCAACACCTCGTGGATGGCAACGATGGGTTTTTGTGTTGTAAACGGCGATGTAGGTCCCTGTTTTTTGGAGGGAAAACAATTTTTTCCTACCATCGCCCAGGATGGTTACGGATGGACGTAAATCTTCCCAAGCGCTTCATTTACACACAAACCGGCCGGGGTCTGAACGCTTTAGAACGTAGAAATTATTGCCTTCATCATGCTTTTGTCCGGATGGCTTTCAGATTTGTCAAACTCAGCACTGAAGAAACGGAATCGGGAAGCTATATTGAGGATACGTCCCAATCCCAAGCCCAACATCTAATAAAAGCGCTCACAATGGTGACCATTTCACGGGGAACGCAAACCGGCTGCGACCGGGAAGCAACAAGGTCCTAAGCCGACGCTGGAACGCACACCGCTGTTTTTTTTTTCTTTCCTCACAGGAAAACTCATTTGTCACAGCTTTAACTGCATTGTAGCCGTGTACACCCCGATGCCCGAAACTATTATGTAGTGGCAAATCCCTTCCTCTTTATCTGACATTAAAACGAAACGCTACAAAGCATCGGATCGCATTCGGATAGCACGGGTAGTAAGGGGAATAGCTCGTACAGGAAAGAACAAACAACAAAAGGTGAACTAGAAAAGGTTCCAGGCCAGTGCAGCTGCATCACAGGCTTCGCACTAGGTCTTGGGTCTCTCGTTACACAGAAGAGGAGAAGAGGAGAAAGAAAAAAAGATAGTTTGATCCGCTTTTCACTGCGCGGAATGCAGCAAACAACGCACAACCAACTACGTGGAATAATCTTTTCCCCCTTTGGTAAGGTTAGCCAGCGCACACCAGACAGACAAACGCCCGATACCCGATCGCTAATGGTGCAGAAAAGCTGCCCTCATCTAGCACGACCCTGACCGTGACCCGTTGGGTCGCTGTGCAATCACCACGCAAAAGGGGCAATATACGTATTTGACGGTATCCTAACGATATTCTCGAATTAATACGACCAAACCCGGCAGGTGGCAGCACCGTATCTCGCGCTCGATACACTTGGGACAGTCGCGAACCGACCGTACGGCACGTGCACGCGAAGTCCCAATATCCCAAATAAACATCTTTCGCTCCTTTAGTGCTGCCGTGACCGGAAATGTAACGCTAGGGAATATGGGAAGTCACGCGCGCGCGCGCGTACACACATACGAGATGCTGGGCAAACCTTGGTCTGCATGTCTTTACCATTAGACAAGCATCTAAACAGCCAAGATATTAGCAAACGGTAGGAAGCTCCAGGTTTGGACATTATCCAGACATTCAGAATAGCTGGTTTATAGGCGATGCGGTAATAGAAACGATTAATCAAAAGCTTATTGTCCGATGTCTGATAAGTTTTCTTGGAGAGCTGTTGCATACCGTGTAAAAAGACATCTGAGTGCATACTCCAATTTCTCAAAAATGTCTCAAAACTTAACTAGAACTCTTAAAGGAAACTGTTTAAAAAAAACAATTCCATTTCTTGTCATCCTTAAAACCTGATTGAAGTCCTCTACAAAATCTAGGATCTCCTGTCAAAAAGAAAATACTTCTATTTTTTCTCCCTTCAGTTGATTTTCTATACAGCAAACAAAATTGCCACCAGACGCACAAACACGCAATAAAAGACGAATCTAATCGAGACAATTCTGCCACACCCCAAAAAAAGGTAGCTCCTCAATTACCTAGCTGATGAATGAAATCCCATTTCAGACAGACGGCCGGAGGAGGAGAGAGGGAAAAAACTTCCAATGAATGCGTTGTTGTGCACCGTTGTGTCTGGGCCTTGTTGGGTTGCGCATTGTTTTGTCTGTCCGCTTCTAAGCAATACTGGACGAAACCAAACGGGGAAACACGGAAAACCCGGCTCATCCTGAACGAGATGACAAATCGAACCGGGCACTTCTTTTGGCAAACAATGGCACAGCGGGACAGGACGAAGCGAATGATTTGCAAAACCCCGCTAGACAGTCTGTCTCCGGAATGGTGTGATATCGCTCACGTTAGAGAGATTAGACGAGATCCCATGTAGTGCGGTGCAATACCGACACACATTGTTCCGCGGTGTAAGGATCGTAACGGCCGATTGAAGAGACTAAACGTTTTTTTTTTGTGTCGGGGTTTTTCCTTCTTTTTTTTTAATTAGACAACCCTAGGAATCTTGGATCTTGGTCAAGGTTGATGAATATTTTTTGGACGGATGCGTGCAATGTGTATAGCCAAGCCACACACATCTCGGAAATAGTTTTATAACATTTTCCGTCATCCACATCAAAGAACGCAAAGAAGTTTTAATTTATTATTGTCATCTCTGGTATTACAGAATAAGAAATTCCTTGAGAAGCTCTTTTTGCAATTCATAGGGAACTAATATATTTTAGTCTATTTCGACCCTATCAACCATCATGTCACTTTGTTTGAAGCATGTTAAATCTCATGGTTGAAGATATGAATCTTTATTTTAATTCTAATGGAGAATTACGAGTCACATTGGTGATCAATTGTCACTCCATTTTGGGGTACATATTGTTGAGGAATTCTTCCTCCGTTTGAGGTTTTCTTGTAAAAAGTTCTATACAACGCATTTGAGTGCCAGTTGGGAGGAGTTCTTGAGTAATACGTTATTCTTAAGCCTTCCAACAATCGCCTACTGCTAGGTACTTCTTCAATATTTGCCCAATTGATATAACCTTGAGGAGCAGTCTTACGGCTTGGCCGTCCTAAGTGAAATAAAAAAATAATAACCTTGAGGTACTCCTCAAGGAGCCCTCAGGTCTTGATGTTGTTGGGCGACTAGTCCAAGACTACTGTAGAAACTGTCTGACCTCTTTCCAGAGAAACTTCTTCACTCCGGTGTGACTAAAAGGAGTTGACAGACAAAATAGTCTGTGTGCAGTTGCTTTTACAAATTAACAGATAACGTACCTTGATTAATTTCTTGATACGAAGAATTTATTGTGTCCTTCTTCTTTTGTCGCAAAACCGTCCGTAATTAAGAAATATCCGTAGCGAACCGAACCAGACAGCGTTGTATCGAAAATAAAGGCATTGTCCACTACACCAACCACCAATCAGAACAACAGGATGAGTACAACACGAAACATGATGTCCCCATGGTACTTACCACGGTGTACTCGCCACGGAGAGCGAGATTTTCCTACTCGCAGCACCACCAAACATGCAGCAAATCGATACGCATATTCGGCTCACGTACAGCCGATAAATGAATTTACGAGTGGCACCCGGCACACAACTGCCGGCGTTCGTTGGGTCTACCGTTTGCTTCAATTATCACGGGAATTACCGGTCGTAATGGTTTTCGTGCTGTGCGAGTAAATGGGTGCGTGTGTGTGCGCGAGCATTTGTTGTTCATTCCACTGACCATGGGGGTACCCCGAGGGGATATCTGCACGTCTCACCGTTTCCGCATGCGGTCAACGTTTTTCCGATTGGAGCTATCTTTATTACCCGCGTCCTGGAACTGTTTCACGTTTTGGGGTCCGATGTGCTGTGTTACGGTGGTGCAAGTGGTTCCGTTTACATGACCACCGATTGTTTCTTGTGATTGTGAGCAAAATCAACGGATGAAAAATGGTTCTGAATGGGTTCGATTTTTAGTCTACAAAGTTTGCTGTCAAAACTGTTAAAGTTAAAAAAATGTTAAAACGTAAGAAGTTTGAGAGTTAACGTATTAATTTGTAAGGAGTTCTACCTCAAGTCTCTTATAGCTGACGACCAAGAGATAATAATGTTTAAAAAAACTTCACGATTGACAACATTTGGGATGTGGCTCAGTTTAGAGGTGAGCTACTAAACACCAAGAGGGCGCATTCACAGGTTCACACCGTTTTAAACGATCGGCAAGACAGCCATTGTTTCAGCAATAAAAAAACCCTTACCCAAACTGCCCATGAGGAGTGTCAAGTAGAACCGTTCTGTATGTATACATTTCACAGCAAATGTACATTCCGGTCGCAAGATTTCCATTTCCTGACATTCATTTCAATTTTTGGTGAATAATTAGCCGACGAAGCGCACGAGGAAACGAACCGTCCGCCAAACGCAAAGCGAAACCGCCGGGTTGATAAATGTTACCCAGACGCTTAATTAATGAAAGCACGACATTCTCAGGGAAAGGTTTTGACCGCGGTGCCCGGAACAAAACATCCATCCGACATCACGATGCCTCTCTCTGTCTGTGCAAGCTACGGATGGATGTGTTATTTATCATCTTCACCCGTGGCTCGTCCAGCCGACAGATCTGACCGCATAGCTGGGTAGCTCAATATTTTTGTTTTTGTACACTGTTTGTGTTTTCGCCGCGCGGTAAGCTTTTTGTGGGTCTCCTCCGTGCCACCCTCCTAGCTCTCAGTGGCACAACCTGAGAAAAGGATTCTTCAGCAATGCGTTTTATTTAGGCAAGGCAGTCATTATCGCACCGAAAAGAGGTTTAGGTACCGAAAGAATCCCTTGAAAAACAAGAAAAAACTATGTCAACCGTTCACGCACGTTTCGCTCCTGGTCACGGCACCACAGCGCTTCGCGCTGCGTTACATCCTTCAAGCGCGGTGGCGTTGCAGTTTCTCAACAGCTTCAATTTCCGTTGTTTTTTTTCGCTGTAGGATGATCCATAAATTAAACGTAAGCACACCTGCAGGTCATTCACCATATCCCGGCGGGAAGGAAGTCTTGCTTCTAAGCATGGCATAATTTTGGTTTTGCTTCCATTTTTCGACCGATAAATCATGGTTCCTCCCCGGTGTACCGATGGTTTCGGTTTCGGGTACATCCCGTGTGGAATCCCGCTGCGTTATTGGCGCGTTCGTTTGTTTTTCCATTTGTTTGCCTGTTTTTGTTGTAATTTTCATCGTTCCCGTTATCGTTTAAGTTATTTATGAATCTTTCCATTTATTCTGTTTTGCTTTCTTTTTTTTTCTTTGCTTGTTGGGCTACGCATCTATCAGCGACATTGTTGCTCTGATTTCCGATGCCACATCCTGTGAAGGAAAATTTTCCACACTTTTTCACGTGTTATCATCCTAGTTAGGCGACAAAGGTGAGAGAAGAAGAAGAACAAAAAAAAAACACAACTATACACAAATGAGTATCAGCTATCCACCTTCACCTAATACCGAGTTTGCCGATCGGGCCAAGGTTAAGAAAAAGAATGAAATGAGAGCGAGGGAGAGAGAGAAAAAAGCACACACCTCTGTGATCCAGATCCAGAGTATGAGGCTTTGAACGGGCCGGGAATGGACAAAACAAAACAAAGTAGGAAAAGAAAAGAGACGAACCCCGGCATGAGGTACCCCCGATTTCGCGTCTTGGCATTGCGATGCGCATACTAATGAGCGATAAATCATCACTTGAGATTTCGAGCGCGTTGCCCTCGAACCGTGTGGCAAGAAGGAAATTGTGTGCCAGCTTTCCAGCTTCCAGTGTGCCGGCCACGGGTTGCCACACCGAGCCCGGCCAGCTGATTTATGCTGACCGACGGCGAAAGCCATATTTCATGATTAGAAGCAGTGGCCGCGCAAACAGAGAAAACCCAGCAGAAGATTATTGGATTAGAGCGATTTTGTCGTCACCAATCACGCGTAATTAACAGGCCTTCCTTCTGTGTGAAGATGTGCCCCTGGGGGCTGCGACGGTGGGGGGCGGGGTGCAAGTGCTGTGGAAATGACTAACAAGAGTGACCGGGTGCCGGGTAATCGGAAGTCCCGATCTGGGGCGCATTTATCTTCCCCGACGGTCAACGAAAAGGTGCCTCCGACAGGAAGCATTCGGCTAGTGGTACGTACCCGTGCTGAGACCCAATTCTGGAGATACCTTGGGGATATTGAATTCTAGTTGAAATCTTCATTGTAATCGTCGCACCGATCGATTGATGTACTTTGATACACTTTGCAGCTCAGGGTGGAGTTGTTAAGGCTCACTCCCAAAAGCCAAAAACTGTGAACCATGGAAAATTCTCTCACTGCTTTCCTTCATTTCTACTCCTTTTGTTTTATCTTTCTCCCTTCGGCGAAAGGATCGTGTTTTTTGCAATCAAAGTGAAGCGTAATGGGGCAGAAAACGGAAACATCATTGGCGGGTACAGTGTGGAACAGCTATAAAGTACATCAAACTGAAGTAAAAAAAAAATACAAAACCAAAAAACTCAACAACCACCGAGGTCCCTTTTCGCTCGGCAAAAAAAAACCCCCCGACCGTGATTGAGATTTATTACGCTGTAAATAAGACCCAAGCTTACATTTGCAGCACTCCTCCACTGCTTCCCTGTTTTACCCCAAAATCTCCTACCTCTTCCTCTTTCAACGGGCGGGGGACAAAACGAATAACGGTCGCGGATACATTTCGTGTAACGGTCGGAATGGTTTCGCATATTATTCGCTACTTGAAGAGGTTATGTCCGAGTGTCGTGAAGCGAGTTCTCGAATGGAGCAGGAGCACATTATGTGGGTGAGCGAGTGTGCTTTTTTATTTAATTGAAAGAAGAGTTCAATCGTGAATCGTGCCGTTGTTACCAAAAATTGTTGTTACTTGAGGAGGATACTGCGAGTCTTTCGCCCATAAGACCTCAAGTTTTGTTGGAGAATCACCTAATGCTTCGGCTGTCAATTCAATTGTTGACAGATGGATTGGTGAAACACATCTGCATTCTGTAGCCCTTTTACGCTTTCGATCATGAAGATGTAAGACAAGCTATTCAGACATTTCTATTATACATTAGACTCTCAATGAGAGTCATCTCCCAACTGAAGGTCTTGTGTAATTTGATAAATAGACATTAAAATTTGTACTTATTTTTTGTGTAACACAAACTCCCTCTTATGTCCCCAACTTCACACCTTTCCCCTTGCTCTGGCTAACAAATTCTACCAAACTTCTCATCTTCCGCTGCCCACAAAACCATTAAATCACGCGTACAATAAACCAATGTGAGGTGGTTCTTTCCTTCTTTTTTTGTTGATAAACAAGATCTTTAATCTGAGATGGGCTTTGTTATGTTCCCGTACAGTTCCCGCCACCAAATGTGCAATCGAATTTTTTGGCACAGCACTAACACACATGCACGCCGCGACACATTAGACCCACGCATTACAACAACATTTTATCCTTACCTCTCGTCCCCACACCCCTCCGCCCTCCAAAAAAAAAAAATATCGATCGTATTTCATTTTTAGAGCGACAATAAAATGCGACCCCACGTGACAGCGTGCTCCGTTTCCTTTTCATACACTGAACAGTGTGTGTGTGTGTGTGTTTTGTACAGTTTTTTTATTATTATTTTTATTTCTTTTTTTTTATCTCATGTGTGTGTGTGTGTTTTTTTTTATTGTCGTTGTCTTTCTCCTTTCAAGTGATACTCTTCCAAAAGAAGCGCAGACTGTTTTGCGCGGAGGTCTCGATTTTCTCCTTTTTTTATTGTTCTCGCTGCATATAAAAAGTATCCATTTCCCGTTTGCATTTCTTCGTTCGCATGTTGACTTTGCCGATCGATCGTTGTCTCGGTTCTTCGTTTCTTTCTTTTTTTTATGTTTTGTTCGTTTGTTTTTAAATACATTTTGCTCGATTCCACCCCATCATTACCAAACGGCCATCGCTGACAAACTCCCACAATGTGCTTAATTTCCTTCTACCATTTTTTTTTGGTTTCTCTTGCTTTCTTCATCACCGTCTACCTTCAGCAGAAAAATGTTTTTGTTTTTTTTGTTGTTGTTGTTTCATATAAACCTCCATTGCGACATCCCGAACGAGCCGGAGACACTTGAAGGTGCTTCACGTATAGTTTATTACACTCTCGCCATCGTTCGGCGGTGTGGCGCATTGTTTTAACGGCAACATGGCAACGGCCATATCGTTTTCCACCACCGGCCCATAACCGCCGGACGACATTGCATTTTGCCTCTCGCCGGTTTCGGGGGGTTGCCGTGCTCAGGGTAACGTGCTAAAAAGGCAAGTGATGTGACCTTCGGGGTACGTTGGGTTCGGTTCCGAACGACCATTTTGTTGCCGTTAACATCCTTAACGATATCAATATGTGTATGTGTCCTTAGCGACATTCGTGTGGCCTCCATATGATTAGCAATAAATCGTGCTGGATTTATCGACATTGGTTTCTCCAAGAACCGATGCGTTCCATAAATCTAAACACACCGTCCTAGGAGCGTTACAGTTCGTAACGTTAACGGTGGGGTGGCAAGTTGTGTTGACAAGTGTCAAGATTAGCCGTAAAGAATGCTCAATCGCGCGCGTTTTTGGGGGGGGATGCACAAACCCATCATCCCAAAAAACCCTCCAAAGGACAACCATGAAATTGGACCCCGTATCGGAATTCCTCAACGCACGTCCCATCGCAAAAGATGACATTTCAAAACTGTCCCGGCGAAGTAAACAATGAAAGCAAAAAAAAAACAGCAACATTTTTTATGCATATCAAGAAATCCAATCGCTAATAATCGCTGTCGCCGATCGAAGTCACTGTTGAGGACCATTAGCTATCGGAGCGTATCGAATGTCCTTTCATTGAAGTACTCGAGCTGTGTTTATATGAGCTAATGGAGGGCAAGTTGTTTATTTTGCATCGTTTTCTTTTCTATTCCGTTTAGACATTAGATAAATCACGTTTAATCAAGTACTCTGAATGATCTCAACAAAAATCTCTGGAAGATACTGACATGTCTAATATGGACATGTGCAGGCAATTCTGAAATGTCTTCAAAAATTGTATTTCTATTTTGAATGCCTTTCTTTGGTGCATTCCTCAATATAGCATTATTTCTATAAAAAGACTTCTCAATATATCTGTAGGAATGTTCTATCAAGAATTTATTGGAGCAGGAATAAAAAATATTACAACAAACCGAAACAACAGACTTATCAACTCGATATTAGATAAATCACATTTAATCAAGTGCTCTGAATGATTTCAACAAAAATCTCTGGAAGATACTGACATGTCTAATATGGACATATGTAGGCAATTCTGAAATGTCTTCAAAAATTGTATTTCTTTTCTTCGAATGTCTTTCTTTGGTGCATTCCTCAATATAGCATTATTCCTATAGAAAGACTTCTCAATATATCTCTAGGAATGTTCTATCAAGAATTTATTGGAGCAGATAAAAAAAATATTACAACAAACCAAAACAACAGACTTATCAACTCGACATCAGATAAATCACATTTAATCAAGTGCTCTGAATGATCTCAACAAAAATCTCTGGAAGATACTGACATGTCTAATATGGACATATGCAGGGAATTCTGAAATGTGTTCAAAAATTGTATTTCTATTTTGAAAGCCTTTCTTTGGTGCATTCCTCAATATAGCATTATTTCTATAAAAAGACTTCTCAATATATCTGTAGGAATGTTCTATCAAGAATTTATTGGAGCAGGAATAAAAAATATTACAACAAACCGAAACAACAGACTTATCAACTCGATATTAGATAAATCACATTTAATCAAGTGCTCTGAATGATTTCAACAAAAATCTCTGGAAGATACTGACATGTCTAATATGGACATATGTAGGCAATTCTGAAATGTCTTCAAAAATTGTATTTCTTTTCTTCGAATGTCTTTCTTTGGTGNCTAAAAAGGCAAGTGATGTGACCTTCGGGGTACGTTGGGTTCGGTTCCGAACGACCATTTTGTTGCCGTTAACATCCTTAACGATATCAATATGTGTATGTGTGTATGTGTGTGTGTGCGATGTGTCCTTAGCGACATTCGTGTGGCCTCCATATGATTAGCAATAAATCGTGCTGGATTTATCGACATTGGTTTCTCCAAGAACCGATGCGTTCCATAAATCTAAACACACCGTCCTAGGAGCGTTACAGTTCGTAACGTTAACGGTGGGATGGCAAGTTGTGTTGACAAGTGTCAAGATTAGCCGTAAAGAATGCTCAATCGCGCGCGTTTTTGGGGGGGGGGGATGCACAAACCCATCATCCCCAAAAACCCTCCAAAGGACAACCATGAAATTAGACCCCGTATCGGAATTCCTCAACACACGTCCCATCGCAAAAGATGACATTTCAAAACTGTCCCGGCGAAGTAAACAATGAAAGCAAAAAAAACGGCAACATTTTTTTTGCATATCAAGAAATCCAATCGCTAATAATCGCTGTCACCGATCGAAGTCACTGTTGAGGACCATTAGCTATCGGAGCGTATCGAATGTCCTTTCATTGAAGTACTCGAGCTGTGTTTATATGAGCTAATGGAGGGCAAGTTGTTTATTTTGCATCGTTTTCTTTTCTATTCCGTTTAGACATTAGATAAATCACATTTAATCAAGTGCTCTGAATGATCTCAACAAAAATTTCTGGAAGATACTGACATGTCTAATATGGACATATGCAGGCAATTCTGAAATGTCTTCAAAAATTGTATTTCTTTTCTTTGAATGTCTTTCTTTGGTGCATTCCTCAATATAGCATTATTCCTATAGAAAGACTTCTCAATATATCTGTAGGAATGTTCTACCAAGAATTTATTGGAGCAAGAACAAAAAAACCAAAACAACAGACTTATCAACTCGACATTAGATAAATCACATTTAATCAAGTGCTCTGAATGATCTCAACAAAAATCTCTGAAAGATACTGACATGTCTAATATGGACATATGTAGGCAATTCTGAAATGTCTTCAAAAATTGTATTTCTTTTTTGAATCCCTTTCTTTGGTGCATTCCTCAATATAGCATTATTCCTATAGAAAGACTTCTCAATATATCTGTAGGAATGTTCTATCAAGAATTTATTGGAGCAGATAAAAACAATATTACAACAAACCAAAACAACAGACTTATCAACTCGACATTAGATAAATCACATTTAATCAAGTGCTCTGAATGATCTCAACAAAAATCTCTGGAAGATACTGACATGTCTAATATGGACATATGCAGGCAATTCTGAAATGTCTTCAAAAATTGTATTTCTTTTTTGAATGTCTTTCTTTGGTGCATTCTTCAATATAGCATTATTCCTATAGAAAGACTTCTCAATATATCTGTAGGAATGTTCTACCAAGAATTTATTGGAGCAGGAATAAAAAATATTACAAAAAAACCAAAACAACAGACTTATCAACTCGACATTAGATAAATCACATTTAATGAAGTACTCTGAATGATCTCCACTAAAATCTCTGGAAGGTACTGACATGTCTAATATGGAGATGTACATGCAATTCTGAAATGCCTTCAAACATTGTATTTCTATTTTGAATGCCTTTGATGCATTCCTCAACAAAGCAATATTCCTATAAAAAGACTTCTCAATATATCTGTAGGAATGTTCTATCAAGAATTTATTGGAGCAGGAATAAAAAATATTACAACAAACCGAAAAAACAGACTTATCAACTCGATATTAGATAAATCACATTTAATGAAGTACTCTGAATGATCTCCACTAAAATCTCTGGAAGGTACTGACATGTCTAATATGGAGATGTACATGCAATTCTGAAATGCCTTCAAACATTGTATTTCTATTTTGAATGCCTTTCTTTGATGCATTCCTCAACATAGCATTATTCCTATAGAAAGACTTCTCAATATATCTGTAGGAATGTTCTACCAAGAATTTATTGGAGCACGAATAAAAAAATATTACAACAAACCAAAACAACAGACTTATCAACTTCGCACTCCTTGTCGGAGGTATTTTTGCAGAGTAACAAAAACACACACCAAAAAAAAACGGTGTGAACCAGTTGATCTCCTTTCAAAGTTCTGCTCAGCATCAAGCTAAAGTTTTCTGAAAGGCCTATCCACCCACTCCCCCCGTCCACCAAAAAAACACTCAAGGGCTCACGAAAATATTCATCAACATCCAAAAACCATTGCTTCTTC
>CM028117.1:14404816-14416834 GCA_016170025.1 Anopheles vaneedeni
CCCCAACAAACAACCACCGCCATACCGACGACGAGTGTGACGAGCCGGACGAGAGTTATGGTACGATGAAATTTTCAAACCGGATACCGATCTATTGCGGCCAGCCAGGCCACCAAGCAGCCGATCCTTTACCGTCCGGCTTCCGGACTTGAGCGTTTTTGTATCGTCCACAAACAGAACTCCCAGGCACGGTGCGTGTTTGTGTGTGCTTGAGTATGAGTGCCAACATAAATCATCTCCACCTCCGCCCACCTTTTACGCCCCTTCAGCCCGGCTCAATGTTGCTCCAAACGGAGCGGATGAAAGGTGGACGAAGGGGGGCGGGGTGGAAAAGAATCGTCCATAAATTTTCGCCTTTTGCTTCTGGCTATCACCAATAAAGATTACAGATATTGTTATTACCATAAGTTTACCTTTCGGGGGTCCAGTTGGGACACCCGGGTTCGGGGGTTATTCCGGGACGCCTGGTTGGAGGAAAGACACACCCTGCGGGGCGGATATACCGCAATGGCACAATGCCCGATGCCAAGCATTCGGGTGCAGGAAAGCACAAAACAAAGTAACAGTTAATTTCTGATCCCGACATTTAAAGGATTCCAGCGCGATTATGATGGTGTGCCAAGACAAAAGCAATACAACAAGCGCTACACGGAGACTGGTACAAACGCCCGGAATTATTGTGCTACAGCACTAGGATGCTTAGAATCCCTCTGTTTTTCGGGGTAATACACCTTCCAATCATGGTCCAATCATAACGTAATAAAAGGGGAGCAGATAATAAAACGTGATGTTTTCACCCGATTCCAGACATTCGAGACTTACCTTTGCCGTAAACATTTATTACGGTTTCCAATGTACCTATTCTGGAGCTGTTGGAGTCGAACGAGAATCAGAATTGCAAACCAATCAACTATTCCGAGTTGGTGGTGGTGTGATGCCAAGATATTGAAGTATTCATTTAATCTAATCAATCGTCCGTCTGATTATTTCCTTGGAGAGAACATCACTAGCTATCCTCGGGAGTTTAGACGATGTATTCTTCCTCAAAACTTTTGTCTTAATATATCTGAAATGAATCCTTGAAACCTTGAAACCTCAACAACAAAAATCAATTATTGTTTGGTCCGTAATACCTAAATAAAATAAGAAGTGAAAGCTTTCAATAGCTAGAATTGCTTCATTGCGATAAGAATTCTTCAGAACTGTTGAGTGATGACTGCGGAATGCTTGCAATTACTTCAAAATTGAGGATGGGTTTGTTTTTTTATTGAAGTTTCAACCCCTTCTTACCATAAACAATGTAACAAAAACGAAATAAAGGCGCAACTACTAAACACCCGGAGATGTCAACTTTTCCAGAAGCACTCACCGCGGGCTCGGCGCTGATTCTTTCGGTCATGTGTGGAGTTGGCAAACGGAGTTCGCTTTTCCAATTTTGCATCGGAAGCAGCATCATCACCACCCACAAAAA
This sequence comes from Anopheles vaneedeni, assembly GCA_016170025.1. Taxonomy (NCBI): domain Eukaryota; kingdom Metazoa; phylum Arthropoda; class Insecta; order Diptera; family Culicidae; genus Anopheles; species Anopheles vaneedeni. The sequence continues at coordinate 14,406,288 of CM028117.1, forward strand.
AGCACCCATCCGCCCGATAACTTCAAAACCAGTGCCCGGGACAACCGTGTTACCGAAGCATCGACGATATCGAGCGCGTGTATCACCCCAAACCATGTACCGAAGGATGGTTCATTAAACGGCCGGATCGCACAAGGGAATATATTGTACACTACCCAAAAAATAATACAGCGTTAACGAAACAAAGCAGCAAACTACACAGAGACAAACACAAACAACAAAAACCCTAACACTCCGCATGTCGGAGTCGCGACAAAAAAAACACCCCCGGAAAGGGGGGGGGGGGGTGGGGGGGTGGCGAGAAGGCGTGCGATCGGTGAGATTGGGGCGGGGTGGAAAATAATAAAGCTGACAATGTTAAAACGACAAGGCGAAATAAAACCAATAACCGATGCCGATAGCCTTCTTGCCATTTCGTCCCGCTTGCTTGCCTTTTTCTTACAACCCGCCACCCGCGTCTTCATCCCCTCCCCCCTTCGCCCTGAGCCGGTGGGGAGTTATGGGCCCGTTTTTCTTCATCCAGGGCCCGCATCACCAAAGACACCACCCCGGGATCCCGATTTTGCGCACCCTCTGACACCAGTGTGCCGATTCCATCGGTAATATATCATTGTCGTTCGGTTTTGCGCGACGCAGCCCGCTCGGTCGCGTACAGAATTGCGTACTGGTGGTTTGGAGGGAGGGGGGTCGGGGGGGGGGAGGGTTGCAGGGATGCAGAAGGGGTCGGTGGCGCAAGGAAAACAATAAGCTATCCTACCATTGAAGATCCGAACCGTACCTCCCCCTCCTTCCCGCTCCTCCCCCCCCCCCCCCCCCCCCCCCCCCCCCCCCCCCCCCCCCCCCTACCCCGCTCACCCTCCTTAGACAAAGACAGTGGTGGACAGTAACGCTGGCAGTAATCTGGCTGCAGGTTGCAGCGATGGATGAGCTTGGGTCATCGGCCATTGTAATGCGCCCTCTCACTGATTCCGTACCGGAGCCTTCGACACCTCCCTCAGGTACCCCTTTCAAACCTACGCCCTACCTCCCTTCCCTTCCTCCTGCTCACTTCAACACACTTACCGACCGGACGGTAAGTGACACGTTTCACGTGAGACAACACACTCTTGAGATGGAGCTCTTTTTCGTTGTTGTTGTTGTTGTTCCGGGTCTGTTCGGCTGGTTTTTTTTCCCGAACGCTCAATAAAATGCTCAAGACTAACATCCTCGTTATTTATTTATTTGCATTTCCATTTTCGCCTTCCTGCCCAATGCGCGTGAATGTTGCTGTTGACAATTTTTTAGCTTTTTTGGAAAGTTTTTTTTTTTTGGTCTGAAGCGAAGCGAAGAAGCGAACCTTGAAGTCTCTCTTCTTGGCTTTTAACGACCTTACAGGTCACGCCGGCCATTTCTGGCTTACTAGACTTATTTTACCACGTAGCCGGATAGTCAGTTCTTGCTACGGGGGACGGTCCGGATGGGATTTGAACCCGGTCCGGCCGTGTGGACTGGCGCCGTTTATCACATGCACCATCGGGCCGCCCCGACCGTCTATACCTTGAAGTATAGACAGGATTTCTTTACCATAATATTTACCAGGAAAAATATTTGTAGAAAAGTATACCTTTTGCTAATATATTTTGCTTTATTAGTGAAATCCTTGAAGTAATAACTTCAAACATGCATGACTCCACGACACGGTCCTGGATCTTCATTTCAATTTTATGGGCTAATTCCAGTCATATTGTAGCAGGAAAACGCATGTAGAATTAAAAAAGATGGAGTCTTCTCCAATAATGTCAAAATATTAATATTAAAGGGTATAGGGGTAAGGACTGAAGTAGATTAGCTCATGCTAATACGCCTTTGATTGAAGGAACTCCATTTCTCTGAATATATGATGCTTCAAACTCAGATTCTTCAACCGAAAAACGAGAATTTGTGTTTAGTCGAGTAAGGACTTTGAGGAGCACCATTTCCAAGGCATGGGTTAAAATAGATGAGGAAATATGATGGTCTGGAAGCATTTCTTGGTGAAGAATGGTGATTGGAGATTCCAACACGAATATCCTGTAAGAATTTCTGGAGGTCATACTCATCCAGATGGGTGTTGAAGAAAAGTTTTCAATGTTGGGAGTCATCCTCAAAGCCCGCATATCCTAATCAAGATCTTTAAAAGTAATCTATTGTGTTTTGTCTTGAGTAACTGCTAAGTAAAGACTTTGTAATTTGGATAACAAATAGCCTACTTTCTGGTTCAAAACTCTATACTTAGTAACTTAAGTTCTTAACCTCAAGCTAAGAAGTATCTTTCAAACAATTGAAAACAAATGTATATGCAGAAATAAAAATCCCATATTAATGAAGGTAACGGAAAGCTTGTTGGTAAATTATTAGCCATACTGTTGGGACCAATTCCCTTTCGGTAGCTCAAATTAAAACGTCTTCGCTCGATGGTGTTCGTTTTTAGATTCCTTATATTAATTTTTCCACTATCGTAGCTAACCGATCGTACTATACCGATCCTACTCGAAACTTCCCGAATCCGACGGTAATGTTTCCTACCTATCTTAATTCTATTATAACCTTGGTTAGGATTTCTCGAAATAAGCTTGCTATAATTCTCAACTAACACATACCTAATGCCATTTCTCTCTTTCGCACTCTCGTTCGTTGGTTAAAGTGTTACACCACACTTCACAGCCGCGCTACAGTTCTGCACGCCCTGTGCAGCAACAATAAAATGATTCATTTATGCACACCCAGTTCCCGGCAGTATCTTTCCCGGTTTGACAAATTGAGTTTTATTTCAATTGTCATCGAACGATCGTGTATCATTTCGCATTCCTGCACACTGCCCATCCATCTACCTGTGGTGGGTTTTTTTTTTGTTCGTTCCACTTGTTTTCACTTGTTTCCTTTCGTAAAAGGGTGAAGTTTAATTTCTCCCTAGACGGAATCGCAACCATGGTATGGATGGAAGCTCGGCTAAGACACTCGGCCAAGAAACAATAGGGACAAAACCACCAGTAGGCGAAATTATATATTCCAGTAGCTTCTTCTTTTTTTATTGCAAGCTAAACAAGCTCCACTTAGCTCCAACGAGACACGAGGGAAGGTCAGAAAATTTTTGCAACAACAACAAAAAAAGGCGGCAAAAACCTGCATCATTGCAGGCGACCGTTCAGGCAAATTGATTGTCATTTCAATTTAAATGTATGCAGATGAAGTCAATTCATCGCTCTTCCTTGCACGGTGAATGATTTCTCATCCACTAACCGGACGTCACCGTCGACTGAAGAGCCTTCGCTTCATGAAACAACTCCCCTCCTTCCCCCTCCAAAAACCCTCCCTTTTCGCAACCGGGGGGAAGGAAGAAAGTTCCAACCATTGACGAGCATTATGAAGAATGTGATTGTGTGCCTCTAGTATTCGATCGAGAAGTATATTCCTAAGGCATCGAAAACCCCATCGGGATATAAACCACACCTAACCTCAATCATTCCATTCTCCTTCCCTTCTCCCTTCCCCTCGCCCCCTGAGGAAAGGAGTAATACGTTGTCGCGGGTTTTTGCGTGTTCCCGGTGTTCCGTTTTCATCGATGAGAAATATCCGATCGTAAGATCTTACGCCCGGTAGCCGTTGTGCAGCATCTGCTCCACAAAGCGAACCGGGGGTTTGGGGGGTGAAAAAGATCGAAATCTTTTCAAACTGCTTCGGAATCGAAGTTTGGTTATGTTTGTGTGACCGTGTTTGCTACCGGGTCGAGGGACCCGGGGGTACAAGTGATGACGGTATCGGTTGAAGATGTCGATACGTAAAGGCCGCTCCGGCAAAAGGTATCATAAATTATGTCGCGACTTCAACACGCTCTTCGTGGTTACGGGGTCCAACACGATGTCCAAATCCTTCTTTTTTGGATCGTATTGAAACCCGGCATCGACCGGGGTGTAACCGGGGATGGGTAACGTGCGGTACGACGTATCGTACGCACTTATCAAGATCGTAATCCAGAAGAAGCCTGGGAAAATGGACCCTCTGCCCCGCTGTACGCGAAGGAAGGGACGGGGCAAACCCGGCAACGGATGCGAATGGGATGTCGTGACGAAGAAGTTTGTTGAACTTCTTTTTGCTTCCGAGGTCGATTAATATTGTGTTCGAATGAATCTACCCTCGAAATGTTTACTCCCTTTAGACAACAGGTATTCTTTGGAGGGGATGTTTTTTTTATTTGTTTTCAGGAAGATGTACTCTGCTTTGATACATCTTTTTGCTACGTTTTCTGATTGATAATCATCATTGTAACAACAATAAATATCTAGCAGCAAATTAGAAACCTTAAAAACACATCAAAACCCAGTAGTTTCATCGCAATCTCAGCACAACTACTAGGACACTAGAACTTCCGGACTTCAGCCTTTTACACTGAAACGCTTCATTTTCATCATATGATTTTTTTTTAGATTGAACAACTGTAAATAAGTTTGTGTATAACTTTAACATATTGATTCTTTAGTACGAGCTCCAAAATAAAATAGAAAAATGTTAATGAAATTTAATTATAAAATATCCAACAATGAAAAACGCTTAAAACGCTTAGAAGTTCTAGAGTTGCATGAAGCAATAAGCATCGCAAGAGTCCTTATTTTTCAATTCTAAACATGTTGGAAAAAAGTGTTTACTATCAATAAAACTTTTGAGAAGTTCTAATAATGTTTTGTTACCTCTTGGAAATATCTTTAACACTAGAACTACTAAGCGTTTTAAGCGTTTTTCTTTCAAGATTAATTTTTGAACATTTTCGAAGAGTTGGAATATATTTTATTGTTAATTGGAGATCGTATTATAGAATATATATGTAAAATTGCCTTCCTTAGAATTGTTTGATCCCAAAAAATATTTTGAGGAGAATGAAGCGTTTCAGTCAAAATGGCTGATCCGGTAGTTCTAGTGTTAAAATCGAATTTATACTGACAACTAATAAATATGAATGAATTGTACTTTTTACCAAAGGTTTATTAATATCGTTATAAGATTTAAAATATAAAATACAAAATGGCTTTTCTTCCCATTCGTAAGAATTTTCGTTGCAAGACACAATTGCATTGAGCTTTTCAATCTGTTTCTTCTTTCAATTTCTTTCCCCAAAAATTGTCTTATCATTTCTTGTGCGCTTAGAGATGATTTATGATCCACTAGCGCTGTATGTTCATCCTCGGCAGCACAGAGGAAGACAGGAAAAAAAAGGAAGCAAACAAAATTCCCAACACTACACTTGTACATCGATGTGTACCGGGTGATAGCATTGCACTTTATTGACATATCTCCAATCGTGTCCAGCTGGATCCTTCCAAAAAATTTACCGAACGCTGCAGAAAGCGATTGCAGCAAAGCGCAATCATAAGCGCACGAGGTTGAAGCAATCCCGCTGAATCATGGCTTCTTTGCCGGACGTCCAACGGGGCGCATCCTAGAAATCGTGTCAAGTCAGCAACAAGAAACTTCCTACTCCCAGCTACTCCACCATTCCCAAGGCAAACTTCACCCCTGTGCTCTGGTGCCACGACACTCGCTTGTATCTCGCGATGGATATGCCAGCTGTCGGGAAAATTGGAAAATCCTTCCCTATAAAAGGCGATACCGGTATTGGTGATGCTGAAGCTCATCACTTTTCAGGGCTGCCAGCACCATCATCCGAAGCTGAAGCACACCAAACCAGACGAAACTTCGATATCAACAATCTTGCTTCCTTTTTTCCCTCCCTCCTCAAGTTACCGTACACCGTAGCCAGTTTGTTTAGCGAACAAACCGCCCCAAAAACCCGTGGCACAGTAATACAAGACGGCTGGAAAAAACCTTCGTCGCAGCACCGTGGAAAAACAGGGTTATAACTTCTCGCAAATTGTTTTCCCTGCAATGTCATTATATTTTATCTGTATTTCTGATTATATCTGATCGAGGTTTATTTATCTCCTTCGCAACAGAGCCGTTCACCATTTCGCGTATCCGGTGCCGGGTTTCGCTTTCAAGCTGCTCCGTTCCAAAATGGTTTGGCCCGGAAGTGGAAGACGCTGGCGCCACTGCCATCCACCGCTTTCCGAACCCCGGGTTCTTTTCCGAATTTCCACCGAAAAGCGTGTCAGGACGTGCTTCCGCCGTAGTACAGCAGCCCTTTATGGTAGTCCTTTTTTTTGTTATTTGGACGCAAGCGTTGGAACTTCGTTACGGAGTTGACAACGGAGTTTGATTCTCAACACAATCAACGGCCCGTGGGCTTTGGACGACCGACGCGCACAACGAGGATGGATAAAATTGCGAATTATTTATCCGATCAAAAACCCAACACACGAAATTGCCACCAGATGGCGCACATTCGGTAATGAACTGTGTCTTGTTTGTCCGGAGGTTTTTGTGGATTCCACCAGCAGTGGAAGCAATGTCTCTCGCATGCATATTTCCTTTTTGTGTGGGTGTTGTTGCCACGTGAAAAGGATGGTATTAATTGAAGAAACATAACAAACTAATAATAACGCTTGACGCTGTTTCTAACATGCAGAACAGTGTGTGTTATTATAATACAACTACGCCCAATAATAGTTGTTATAACAATTCAAAAGCTCAGAATTCAGAATGAAAAAGAGAAGAAATTTAATATACAAATAAAGTGAGACAAAAAATACTTTTAAATTATATTACAGCTACTATTCCTAAAACTACGCCACACACTGTAGCAATGGACCATTAGTCGATAACCCGCACAATAACGCTTCTGCCACATCTACGACACTAAAAACCCTTACCAGCCAGTGGTTGTAATTAAATTTTCTACCCTGATTTCGCATTTAATTAAGACAACAATTTGCAAAAGCACAGCCCGCCATATCTGCCCGCCAGACAATGGTGTACGCGCGCCTGCAGGGCTTCCGAAATCATTTACGCGGAGGGAGGGTCGAGTCAATCCGTATCAGTTATTTGTACGTTTGATTGAGTAGCTATTTATAGAAGTATTAAGTACATTAACAACTTGCTCTCTCTCTCTCTCTTTCTCTCTCTCTCTCTCTCTCTTTCGCTGAGAGTGCTTTATGGAGTCTGCACCTTAGTAAACTTTCCCAGTTTATGATACTGGCACTGGGAAACGTTCGACGCAGGTGTTAACGATGGTTATGGGTTGACGAGATGTACCTTACAGGAAGAAGAAAAAAAATGACAAGCGAAAAAACACACAGCAGTATGCGGATGCTGTGTATCATAAAACGATTTCCGGGGCGCCAATCAGGATGATTGATTGGGACGATAAATTACAACGCCGAACTCGAATCCGTCTCGTCTGGGCCTTTCCTGCGAGCTACTGGATGACAAGTGAACTCTGTGTGGTCACTTCATGCACTCTTCATGATTGCAATATTTCACACCAGTAGCGCTGTCATCACACAGACCAGCGAGAGTCCTCAAAAACTGGGTAGATATCCTCAATAGTTGCTAGCGAAGTTAGCGATATTGACAATTTGATTTTTGTCAAGTAAATTTCCACTTCAAAGCAGCTTCTATTTCCACCTGTTCGGAAGCAGCTGAGCTATAGCAACAAGCAAGATGACATATCTTGCATGTCAGTAAACTTGTGGAGAGAGCTCACCAACCTGTTCAACCTGTCAGTGAGCAGCCAAAGAGCGCCTTGGAACACATTGCTCGATCAACGTCTACTACCCAACTTCCCCCAAAAAAAATCTAACCACCCTATGCCGACTTGTCCTCCTCCTCCCCCTCCCCCCTCCTAGTACATCCATCTTTCCACACCAAACCTCCCCCCTCCAGGATCAAGGCGGCCGGTCGTAAACTGTCCAATTTTCGTTCATCGCGCGGCACTAAACGCGACCGAAGGTGGAATGGGTACCGCAGATTATAAACAATCGTAAATCGTCTCCAAACCCTGGGGCAGGGTGGGCAAGCGAGACAAGCACCCGTTTTACTTCCCGATACCCTCCCCTTTTGGCTGTACGCATTTTGTGCACGAAATGGCTGCTTCCTTTTTTTTTACTTTCTTTGCTTCTTCAAGCAAGCTCAATAGCGGCACACACTCTTGCGTATCCGCATCCTTACCGTTTGCGTGCCACATGCAGCATATTAGACGACGAACGCTCCAGTTTACCCCAAACCACCTTCACCAAAGGCAAGGTTTGAAGTTTTATTGTCTATTTTGGGTCTTCGCTCGCATTGTCGGGTTCTGATTTGATGAAGTTTCGTAGCAATTTATGGCCTGTTTATAGACAAAACCTCGTCCAATTTTTTTTTCTTTCGGTGACGAGAGCACACTCGGACATTCACGGAAGGAGAGAAGAAGAAGGCGAAAAAAAATGATTCCCTCCTTTACCCTTCTAAAGAAACCGAAAAACCCCGGTGAAATCTCATGACCTATCGTGTGCGCAGTGTACATCTTTTTTTGTTTTGTTTTTGAGCTGAATTTGATCGATGGACATTAGTGAGTGAAAACAGTCAGCTGTTGAGGAGGAGGCTTATCCAACGATAGACGCAGATGAGAGGAGGAGGAGGTCATGGTCGTTTCAGTGGTTGTTTGGTCGGTTTTTCTCATTTACGACTTAATGGCGGAATCGTAAAGATTCTTCTCTTTTCCCCCATTTTGGTTCACATTCGTTTACATTGCAGATGCCGCTGATGCCGTTGATGGATTGGGGATGGTAAAATTAATTTACATGTTCGGTCCACTGGACCGATTGGGTGTTACGGGGATGTTTGGTTGAGCGTTGGTTTTCATGCTTTACGATGCTACTGATGTAGCCGATCATCATCGCCATGACAATGGGTCAGGATCTAACAATCGGGATTAATAATCCACCGCCGGGTAATCACGTCACGATTATATTGGATCACATTCTCACTAATCAGTAATCCAACAAAAAAGCCAAAAAAAATAACGAACTCGCTCGACTGGTTCAGCTAAACCCCCCCGCACGCAAAAAAAAAAACAAAAACTGATTGGAATCACAAATCCAGCCCGCTACCCGTGGACATGGAAACATGGAAAACATAATTGAGACCAGTGCGCGAACCAGATCGGGGAAGGGATTGAGTTTCATTTTGACACCCAGATGACACTTTGGAGGCACCGAACGCGCACCAAAACCTTCAAACAAGCAAAGTGACGACAACAGTTGCTGACAGGCTGCCGACAGACAGACGAAACCTTTAGCCGAGGACATCGAGTTATCGAAAACCCTCGCCCATCTCAATGCGCCCGCTGACAGCGGGTGCTGATGTTTCTTTATGCTTCCACCCAGGATTGCTTCTAGAAACTCTGGATTCTAGCAAACCCGCTAAGTAATGGTGGGCAATTAATAAAACCCGTGCGTCCCAACAACGGTTTCGCATGGGCAAATTAAAAAAAAAAATCCCCCGCAAACTTACCCTCAATATCCGCTTCTCAGCTGACCAGCTGTGAGCTGATCGAACTCCAAACCTACCTGCCACGATATACCACATCACAAAGCTCCATTTGTCACTGAACTCATCGTGGCGAAGCTGTGAACAGCCTGTCACTTCACTATCGCTCGGTTACGAATCTCGGAAACCGGTGCTGCTCGGGTGCTACGGGGACGACCCATCCTAACTGTGAGGTGCTGATTAATGTCACATATTAAGATGAAGATTGGAGCACTGCCGGACGGCTAGACTTTGGCGTTTTGGCGTTTGGGCTACGCCTGCCCCATTCCCGTCAGATCATGGCAAAATCGGCGCACAAGCCATAGACCCCCCCCCCTCCTCTCCTCAAAAAAAAACCCAGAGAAAAAGAAAACCCCTACTTGATGTGTTCCGAAGGTGACAATCGACTCCCGTGCCCCAACCAGGCCAGCGATCTGAAAGCTCAACAAGCGGTGTATACAACACCGTAACGGAAGGAATCAGTTTGGCCCCGGCCCGTTTTGTTAGCGATTATCATCAGCTCATCAGTCTTCATTATCATCCAACGGTTTTGCTTTTGGTGACGTTTTTTTTTTCGGGTGTCGTCTAGGTGTCTAATTTAGGCTCCTAAATTGACAGCAAAATTATGAGCTCACTCTCCTATCTCGTTTTCTTTGTCGTACGGTTTTTTTGTTTTTGTTTTTGAAGCAGCCATAAACTAATATACAACAAGCTCAGTGGTCCAATCTATTATGGTCTATTGTTGAGAGGTTCTGACGTAAAGGAGGAAACGTTATAGCCGTCGTCTTACGGGTAGATGAGTTCGATTTGAATATCCTAACCTCAACAAAATGAGACTTTATATCTTGAATACATTCCAGAGATTGATAATTTTATCAAAACCAATCATTTCTTGAAGTCATCGTACTCTCATTATACATATGATACTGCTCCTCAATTTGATCATCCAGTTTTTAGAGGACCTTAACTATCTCCTCTATTTCCAGCTGCTGTAGTATTCTTAGCAAAATTGAGACAAAAATTTGTTTGTTACAATTACGTTTACCCAGTTTGAGACTCGTCTAGAGCTTCAATAGCTGCTCCAACAGGTATTCATCTCCTGGATGGTAGGTTATCTCCCCGGGCAAGCTTTC
>CM028117.1:14416865-14446725 GCA_016170025.1 Anopheles vaneedeni
TTGTTACAATTACGTTTACCCAGTTTGAGACTCGTCTAGAGCTTCAATAGCTGCTCCAACAGGTATTCATCTCCTGGATGGTAGGTTATCTCCCCGGGCAAGCTTTCAGCACTTTCCGATAACGCCAGCTCAGAATAAAACGAGATTCTGTTTACTGCTGTTTGCTTCTCTCTCTCTCTCTCTCTCCTTCTTGTAGTGATATCTCTCTTTCCATCTCTCTCTCTCCCTCTGTTTCATCTTCTTAACGTATTCAAACTGCTTTCATTCGGAAACAGTTTTTGGGTGGGCTTTTGCTACGTATTGGAGAGAAACGGGTAACAGGTTCCCAACCGGCTCGTGTGGAACATCGCCGGTGCGGTTACTGCTGGTGCTTTTGATATCTTTCCCCCCCCCCCCCCAATACAAGACCTACAGCCAGTCGGATTTCCATCCATACACACATACCGCATATACGATGAAGGATAAAGAAGGTGAGCTTGGAGTCCGCATCCCTGACGATAGGAGCCCTGCGTGTGATGGCTATGTTATCGTAAATTATATGCTGCAGCTTAATTCAATTATCTGTCTGTTAGTTTCCTTTTTTTTTTGGTTGCACTTCTATATTTATTTACCTTTTCTGCAGTTTTGCTCGCGTATTAATTATGATTATCATTTGTGCTTAATTATTTCGGTCCCTTTCAGTTTGCCGTTTTTATTTGTTGGTTCGCTTCTAAAACCACATGTCCATTTACTATAGATCTGCATTGCCGGTTCCCAAGCACACGGTGCCTTAATAGAGGACGCAAGCCGGGCCGAAGCGCCGGGGTACGGCTTGAGCTAATCGTAACCGACCGTGGCAGAAAAGGTTGCACCGGGGAGATGCACTGCAATCGTCGTTCTGCATCTGCCCCGGGCTCGGTACCATCGCGTCCATTTTGTTCCGGCCCGCGTTAGCGAAAGGCGAGCGAACGAAAAATTGAAATAATGATTTAATTACACGATACCGGCGGATACCCAACTGGTAAAAGATTGCGCCCCAAAGTGCACTGATCGTTACGAAATGACTTCATTAGTATGTGTGTATGTGTGTGTGTGTATATATATGTACGAGAACTGGTCGTACAATAATGGGCGCCCATAAAAATTGCGTCCAAAAAACATCCTTTGGACGATGGGTGGAGTTGGTCCGCAGCAATGGTTTTATAGACATCCGGGACCAAGACAGTGCTCCGATGCGATTTATCGCACTCCAGCTCACATTTGAATCAATGCGGCAGACTTGTCACACTTGGTCGAGAGGTCGACTCCCCTTCTTGTGGTACGGCAAAGTCAACCAAACTCCGGAAATAATAAACGATGAATAGTTCTTGAGTGTCAGCACGCCGCACTCGGGCTACATTACGTGTACTCTATTAATGTTCATACCAATTTTGGGAAACTGTGCTCATACACAGAAGTGCGTTCCGATTCTGGCACTAACGGGTAACTTCAGCGTTACCACGGATTCCCTAATGTGCTGCCAAAAATCGTGCACCCGATCTCGTGTAAGAAGGACTGAATGTCTGACCCGAACTCTTGCCGTCCGACAAAAGCGGGTGTGCCCCGGAGGTCAANTGCACCGGGGAGATGCACTGCAATCGTCGTTCTGCATCTGCCCCGGGCTCGGTACCATCGCGTCCATTTTGTTCCGGCCCGCGTTAGCGAAAGGCGAGCGAACGAAAAATTGAAATAATGATTTAATTACACGATACCGGCGGATACCCAACTGGTAAAAGATTGCGCCCCAAAGTGCACTGATCGTTACGAAATGACTTCATTAGTATGTGTGTATGTGTGTGTGTGTATATATATGTACGAGAACTGGTCGTACAATAATGGGCGCCCATAAAAATTGCGTCCAAAAAACATCCTTTGGACGATGGGTGGAGTTGGTCCGCAGCAATGGTTTTATAGACATCCGGGACCAAGACAGTGCTCCGATGCGATTTATCGCACTCCAGCTCACATTTGAATCAATGCGGCAGACTTGTCACACTTGGTCGAGAGGTCGACTCCGCTTCTTGTGGTACGGCAAAGTCAACCAAACTCCGGAAATAATAAACGATGAATAGTTCTTGAGTGTCAGCACGCCGCACTCGGGCTACATTACGTGTACTCTATTAATGTTCATCCCAATTTTGGGAAACTGTGCTCATACACAGAAGTGCGTTCCGATTCTGGCACTAACGAGTAACTTCAGCGTTACCACGGATTCCCTAATGTGCTGCCAAAAATCGTGCACCCGATCTCGTGTAAGAAGGACTGAGTGTCTGACCCGAACTCTTGCCGTCCGACAAAAGCGGGTGTGCCCCGGAGGTCAATGGTTTTGCAAGTCGGCTAGAAGACAACCGGAAAGTACCTCCAAAAAAGACCATAACTCAACGCCACCCCATGATCCACAGTCGTAATCGAGTCCCCATTGAGCAGCGGACGTTGGAGGTTAATGACTGGATCTTCCCGCTGCCAAAGGATACTGCCGGTAGTTTGTGGTGTACTGCAATCGTTTGGAAACTTTTTTGACCATACGATAGTTTATTGCTCGACCAATGGTTTTTTTTATTTGGTTCGTTATCCAAACCTAAACTTCGTCGCAACTTCCTGAGCACGATCGGAATGAAGCGTATCGGTGGCTAGGTTAATTTTTGAGCGACTTTTCATGCTAAGAACTTCAAACTTTTTGTGGAGTAGTATTCTCCAACAATTGGGAAGCCTTCTCGAAGAACTTTATTTCTGGAGGACACTTCATCCGAAGATACTATTAAGATTGAGGTACTGAAACCTTAGTTCTTGCGAAATATTTCACAGCTTTTGTTGGACCATAAACGTATACAATGCAAACAAATCAGCTCCAAACAAATATGTCTGGTAGTACGACTTATTTCTTTCAAGAAACAATTTATTAATATATTGAAGAGCAAAACTACGTGGACATACTTTATACGTTGCTAGAACATTCGAAAAGCGGGAACTCTGGTGTACTCTCTCTCTCTCTCTCTTTCTTGTTGGTTTTAACGACCTCTAAAGACACGACGGCCATTTCTGGCTTATTAGACTTATTTTTACCGCGTAGCCGGATAGTTAGTCCGGATGGGATTTGATCTTCGACATCACCGGGCCACTCTTAATGTTGTAGTCAGCGTACTAGAAGACAGTGTACTGTCAAACCAATAACTGATATTTAAAACTCATTGTTCACATTTTTATCAAGCTTCTCAATGGAATATAAGGGATATAAGATCTTCAGACATTCAGAGACATTGAGACATTCAGAGATTCCTCTTCTTCTTGGCTTTAACGACCTTACAGGTCTAGGCTATTTTTACCACGTAGCCGGATAGTCAGTCCTTGCTCCGGGGGACGGTCCGGATGGTATTTGAACCCGGTCCGGCCGTGTGGACTGGCGTCGTTTATCACATGCACCACCGGGCCGCCCCCAGAGATTATGGTTCAATTAGACAGACTTCAAGCTAAAACGCTTACCGTCTAACATCCAATAATAAAGGATTTAAACTTTATAAGTACAATTGATACAATTTCCAATTCCAATGACGTAAGCCACGACGTGATGTCCAGACATAAGTTTTCCATGATTAATGTGAAAGTTATTGTAGTTCATTCTTCAAGAATAAATTTCATTTCTATAAATGATTCTGAACGATTTCTTCCAAAACCCCATCTATACACCTCGTTAATACAATCTATTTACGGTTTCAATTTCTGCTCACACAAGAAACGAATCGCAAGCAATACAAAACGAATCCCATTGCACTACCTTTCGCCGAAGATTTTCAATTAAGCTCGGCACAATTTAACCGTGCTGCATTTCACGAAACACAGTAAATCTAGCGTTCACCAAAGACGCGTGCGTTAAAATATTCATATGCTGCACACAGCTCAAGCCCCGACCCACGCATCTTTAGACCGGCCGGTCGTGCATCTTGGCGTTACCGTACGTCGGTACGTCCTGCTTGCCTTCACCATTCCCGGGTGTTCGCGAGCTAATGAAAACTAATGAATACGACAATAACCTTAAATTAGATTGACCGTACCGCCGCTGACACCGGGAACACCAGACAGGGACCGGAGCCCAAGATGGGCGAAGGACACCGACCATAATTCAATCGGCTCGATGCTGACTCAAATAAAACCATGCAAATTATGCACCGAACCAAGCATCTTGCAAAGATGCACCGATGTAGCGGGCCCCCCCGCATAGTATTCTCCAAAGGTCCGCATCACTTTACCGCTTTTTATCGGTTTGACTCGGCAAACCCTAACCTTACGTTTCGTGTACACCTCGGCTCATCACCGAGCATCAGGTCAGTCCGGTCTGTCTGAGCCGGTTGCCAGGGACCAGTGTCACACTACACGAAATTCGCGAAAATGTACAACAACAACAACAACGAAAAAAGCCATACGAAGCGGACGAGAAATGGCGTCACGGTGCATGATATCGCAGCACCGGTCGTGATCGGTATCGGTTTCCGAGCGGTTGAGTCCACTTGACTGACGGCCGGCCGGTAGATCTCGGCATCATCGGGCTGTGAACGAAACAAAAAAATAAATAAAATAAACGATACACACAGCACGAAACCTGATACACCTGCCGAGAGGTACGCTCAACGTCACTTCAATCGTCGTCTGCGTGATCTACGCTGTTGTTTTTTTCGTATGTCTTCAGAAACAAAAACCAACAGAAATGAAGCAAAAAATCACCAAAACGATTCTGTTAGTATATGGATGAAAGGACAGACATATGTACTGTATCAAAATGTTTCTATCATATGTCTTTTTATATTGTAAATTTTAGTAAAAACTTATGAAAAGTAAACAAACTTTTATGTAAATGCAAAAAAATAAATAAAAGTTGCTAAAAGTTGCAACTACAGTAAGCACCACTGTAGTAAAAATAAATTATCAACATAATTATCTGATTTGTCCCATCAGAATATGAAAGTAAGAAACTAAAGTCTAATAATGTAATTTGCTCTCAAGACATAATTGTGACTTTTTTACTACCGTATTCTTTTTTTTCATAAATTTCATCCACTTCTAAATTTGTTTTGGTACGTTTATCCTTTTAAACATATTTTTACCATTTTTTCTTTGTTTTTAGTTTAATTATATTTTTTCTTTCATTTGTTTATTGTTGTCATGGCATCTTTAATTTTTTTTCTTCATTTTCATTATTTATATTCTCTCTACATCTTATTTTTGGTATGTTTACCTTTTTATTATATTTTTACAACATTGCTTCTAATTTTAGTTTATTATTTTTTTCTTCTTTCATTTATTTATTGTTGTCATGACATCATTGTGATTTTTTTATTATTGTTTCTCTATTTTTTATAATTTACATCCAGTTCATAGTTTGTTTTTGATATGTTTATTATTTTAATTATGTTTTTACAACATTTTCTTTGTTGTTAGTTAATTATTTTTTTCTTCTTTCACTTATTTATTTACTTTAGTTCTTTATAAATTTTTAAGTGTAATTTTGAATTGTTTTTTTATATTTTTATAAATATTTTGTGTGCCCATAAAATGAAATAATTGGACATAAAAATTGTCACATAGAATGAATGTTGATAATTATTTACTGAACCAACAGCATGACACCGACACTTGTTCGTAACGGTTGCAAACCGATGTGACAAACGTACGCTGATGACATTTCGTACCCTTTCGTGCAACAAATTAAGCGCCAAGAATGTGACCATACGCATCCAAATAGGCGGAGCATCTTGTAAGGCAAATGCAATTTTTGGTTAGCTTCTTCCTCTTGCTCTGTCCGTTAGATAATGTATGCACGGTAAGTAAATGGTAAACCAAGCACCAAGGCTTAAAAATAGGAGGATCTCAAATCACCATTCTTTGCAATTGTGAAGAGGAAAGACGAAAAACAGAAAACAAAAAGAAAAGGAAAAAAATCGACAAATAATGAGAAAACGTATAAAAGGGAAGCGAAAGGATTTCGGGACAAAAAAAAATGCGAAACAACACACAACAACATACACCGGAAGTGTTGTTTGTTCCCTTTTTTTTTGTTTCCGTCCCCTCTAATCAACCCGCTTGAAGTGCACTAGTGCTTGTGCGTGTGTGACAGTGTGCAAAAACAAAAATCAAAAATGCCGAATGGTCGCCTTGGAACGCAAAAACGATGCCAAGGGGGTGGGCCAAAATACCGGAAACGGACGGTTTTTCAACATATTGGAGTTGAGGGAAATTTTTCCTTTTTTTTTCGTTTTTCCCCTGTAAAAATCAAAGTGCATTTCCTTTTTAAAAAATTGACACGCACACACACATATAAATGCATTCAAATGCAATACAAAAATAAGAACGGATCAACAAAGGGGTTGCGAAGAATATAAGGGAGAAATATGTAGAAGTAGATTTCAAGCACACGCACGCCCACATAAACAACACACACACACACAAAACGTTATACCCCTCGGTGCGAATGAAAACTCCTTTGAAACGGATACACAATTCGTACAATTTGCGAATGCACTTGAGTGTGGCAATGCATCGGATGAATGGCAAACCCAAAACAACAGCAAAGAATACGCAACACGGCGCTAGGCAATTTCCAGGTTTCTAGCATTTCCACCCCTTCATCTTTTTGGGGTGTGTGAATGTGTGAGTATTTTTTTATTATGCACACGCAAATAAAACACTCTCTCTTTCTAGTGCTTTTTTGTGCACCGTTCTATGCAAACTAGCACAGGGAAAAAGTTGGAACGTCTTGAGAAAGAGAGAAACAGCGGTAAAGCGAACCTTTTCAGTTTGAGGCCTACCGGCGTACTGTTTTTTTTTTTGCACATTTATACACATACACTTACGCAACAGAAAAAAGGATCTCTTTGCACACAAAATGCACCAACCAAAGAATGCATCTTCATCAACTGTCACTGGTTAGGTGTTAGGGGGGGGTTGAATAAAAAAAGGGGTAAAATTGGGCGGATGCCGGGAAACGGAAATGGGTAAGAAACGAAAGGTGGTCTTGCAGCACACAAGGAAAGGGGCAAAATGGGAAAAAGGGGGTTTCTGGAAAAGGATACGGATTGGTCTTTTGTGCAAATAATGGGGCGTGTACGGTGTCACTCTTGTTTGGGTGTGTGTTTTGTTTTTCTCTCTTGCAAAAAAGGAATTTTTGCCGACCGGTGACCGGCCTCTAGCAACAAAAGGGGGCAGGGGGGATGAAGTGGGAGGAAGTGGGGGGGAGACGGAAAACCCCCTTTCCAACAGAACGAAATAACAAAAGAAAGAAAAAAAACAAAACGCAAAAACAAAACAATGCCACTTCTACCGCTTTTTTTTTTGTTATCTTCTTCTTTTGGGTTGTTTCATTTTGACGATTTTCCACCATGCGCCAGTTTCCATTTTGCATTCGCACTTCGTAATGTGAAGGGTTGTATGTTTTTGTTGTTTTTTCTGCTTCTTTTTTTATGTTTCTGTCCTGTTTTTCACATTTCGCACGCACTCGAAACGCTTTTATACGTTTTTTTCCCCTCTCTTTATTTCACGTTTTTCCTATGTGTAGTTTTAAGAAGGTGTAATTTAAAAGAAAAAAAACTCCAATCAACGCCACCATAAACTGGTGGAGTTTTTTTTTTTGGTAAATGGAAGGTTTTTACTTGAAGCATCCATTCACGTTCAAGGCGAAGAAGCGTACGGATTAGACTACCGGTATGACGAAATATTCAAACGCACACAGCGGGAATGACGTAGAAACAATAGATGGTTGCACGATTGGTGTGTGTGTGTGTCATTCGCCTTCAGGTTTCTAGGCTATTATGTGCACCAGGTGAGCAGCCGCCATGGCGCTGAACATTAATTAGAGCGATGGGAAATTTCGTCAATGCATCAAAATGGAAGCATACTTGAAGGATTCAAAATGGCGTCCCATGTGAAGCTTACCCTTCCCGGGCAAGCAGATGGGGTCCTTCTTTTTGTTTCACAAACACAATCGTACGTGTGCTACTAGCGTACTACAATCCGTACATGAGCTATCGTTCGGTTCATGATAGATATGTACGGTAGCCACCATGGCAACCTGACAACTTGTAGCCATCATTATCTGCATCACAAATATTTCTACATTATTCTCCTACTATGAGCTTACGTTAAATAACATCATATAAGCTTTACATAAATTTTCATATCGTTATGTTAAATAATAACTATCAATAATAAAAAAATAAAGAAGTTAAAGAGCCAGGGAATAAAATATAGAAATGCAAGAACTTTATATTTTAAAATAAATAAGAAAAAATAATAAAAATAAAAATAAGATGTTCTGTTAAATAAGAAAATGTAAAAATGAAGAAAAAATAAAACAAACAATAAACATACAAAGAAAACAACAAAATATAAACAAAAGAGAGAAAACCAATAAAACTAAATAAAACCCAAGAAGAGAAAGAATCGAAAAAAAAGCAAATAAAAACAAAAGTTAGTAAAATGATATTCACAATAAAACCTTAACTGTTAAACATCAAACATGTCGACATAACCGTACCGAAAAAAAGGCAAAATGTTCAGCAATGTAGCAATACGAGATCGTCGACACGATCGTGCCCATACCATGCCCATTGCTGTGCAAAAACGGTTTGCCGACCCGTCGGGAAATGGCATTATACCCAATATCCGTCAGTCGGTGCGCACGGCCGAACATCTCCCACTGGGCGATTATTTATTTCAAACCATGGTTTAATCAAAAACCGACAGTGTCAGCAAAATCGGGACTCACCGATCGGATACTGCCACAACAGTATTATTACTTTTGTATATATTAATATCTCACTGGCAAATGTCAGCAAATTGTGCGACCTGATATTGGGGATGGAAAGCGGAGAAAGGGGAGAAGGGAGGGGAAATAAAGAGCAAGATGATTTGCTGATGCACCCATTTGCCGTGCAGGGCCAGAGGACAGGGAAAACCGTCCATCGATCGATTGCAAAGAAGAAGATAACGGAAATGTGGCCGTTTCAGGCAGTAAGATACGATCTGCGACCTCGTAGCAGGCGTGTAAAACTTCCCCAAAAATGCACTAACGAAATTTATTTGAAAATGTTGAATTACATATATTGCAGGGGTGGTGAACTACAATTTATTAACTGTAAAACTATTATAAATAAAAAAATAGAATTTTAATAAAAAAAAAAATCAAATCGATTTATCAGAAAGATGTAGTTTAATGCGATGAAAAATATTTTTACATCAACGTAACACAACTCACCTCACTTAATACTTACTGACACTACCAAAACCTTATGCTCTACCAACCATAAAAAAAATTAGTTTGACACTCCTGACATTTACAAAATAATAAAAAAAATCCTTACACATTCCAATGGCGAATTGTCATCTTCCCGATCAGGCGCAACCTGATCCGCTGCGAATATCAGCCAACCTCTCTTTCCTTGAACCGTCGTCGAATAACGTACCTTTTAGACGTCGAAATATTTTCTATCGAATCGAAAACCATACCTACCATACCAGAGCAAACAGCAAGTGAAATGTATTTATAGGACTGCCAACGTTACGGTGATATCCCGCACCCGAGGTCCGTTCGGCAACACGATACACCATCCACAGGATCGTAAATGCATCAACACAAAAATGTCATCATCATAGATGCAGGGGTGTAGAAATTATGGCGTTACAACAGCAGGTTTCGCTTTGTTATAATATATTTTAAAAGAGTTTTTTTTATTTTACAATGATCTTGAGTCAGTCTTTTTACACAAATGTACACATGCTTGCATTAGTTCTCTATAGTACACCCACATTATTCATTAGCTCGCTTCCTCCCCCCCCCCCCTTCGCACCATCTTCCGTTCGAAGGGTGTGGAGGGGAGATACGCTGTATTTCTTTTTGTTTTTAAACCTCCATTTGTCTATTCTAGTTGTTTAGCTGTTAGTAACTGTCGGACCTTCCGAAAACGGGTTTCCTTTTTGTTTTCTCTCTTGCTTTTTTTTCCACAACTTGATGTTTTCCTTCACTTTCTTTCTTTTTTTTATTTTCCTAAATCGTGTTCTAGCATTTGTTCATATTTTACACACTGCCTTCCGCCATTCGATACGATTGAAGAGTGAATTTTTTTTTTAATTTGATTTTCTCTCTACCTTTGTACGACTTTCGACACAATTCGGTAAGCCAAATACACCCTGTTTTCTGTTCTTAGTAACTTACTTGTCAACTTGCATTCTGTTGTGATTTGGTTACCCACTATTTAGCAACGTTTTCCGATTTTTGTTTTCCCTTACACAAGTATGGTTGTTACCCCCTTTAAAAAAACAGTCTCCGGACTGGACTACACACATCGTGAGACAGTTAACATGTTCCAAGGAAGATATTACACTGTCTGATGCTATTCTCGTTACTATAAACTGTCGTCACATTACTATTGAACTCATATTTACCTGCATATTTTGGTTTTTTTTTCTTTAATTTCAGCTGCACTCCACCATTCACCGGCGGTACGCAAGGTAAGGAGAACATTTGTAAGGGTTGCTAGTGGCTGCGGGGGGTATATTGGATTTTTTTCTTCTTGATATATCTAAAACCATTTCTTCCGCGACACGCCAACGTTCGATATCTCTTAGCTAGTTTCACAGTGTTGGGCACCCCTGTCAACCCCACCCACCCCCCTTATTGTAGACTAAATTTTTTAGTAGTTTCAACACGTTTAAATATCTGCCAGTTCACACCATCACCCACAGTGCGAGTTGCTCCAATAGCTCCCGCTCTTTTTGTTTTTGTTTTTGTTTTTTTGGTAGGCGTGGTTCGGGGTCCACTGTTGGATCAATCACCCGTACCAGGCGAAAAACGAATATGAGAAAATCACACACACCTTCCACGAACACGCTACGAAGTGACCGTCCACACCTGACAGCGGGAGGGAAGAACCTGGGCGAATTGCCAATTTTACACGTTCTAAGACTAGTATTTCTTGCTTGCGTACGTTAAACCATCGTAGCTTGACATTATCATCTGCTTCTTATATTCAATTAGTAATAACTTAGTCATGCTGCGCTTTTTTGTTTTCTTGAAGAATGAAATGGATAGATAAAGAGATATGAGATCCCGACATTCGGGTAGGTATCGTTTTGGGGCAGAAGATCTTGCATCACGGGAATAGTTCCGTGCAAGACTTATCGTAGCAGTAGGCAAGAAACAAATGAGTGCGAATGAGACGCGAAAGAAGCAGTACAGAACACAAACGGGCAAAGGTTTGAAGTTGGGGAGGGAAATTGGGATCTTCTGTCAGTAATCGTAAGACATCGAGCAGAATAGACTTACGCGCTCTTAGGATCGTTGATCATAAATAGACTATTTACAGCAGCGAATGACGCCGGCGTCGGTCGGTTCTGCATTCCTCTATCAAACGTGCAGTATCTTCGGTAGTATTTCGCTCTCGATCAGCAGCTCCCGATCCTCGTGCGGTCCCGGCTTCCGGCGGACCATTATCACAACGGTGAGCGCTACCAGCACCAGGGCAAGCAGGGCCACAAACACGCCCAAGATAACAATCTCCTTGGAGCTGCCGGACGCAACACTCGACAGCTCTGCTCTGCTTCGATTAAATGGCCAAAAGCTATGATGCCGATGGTGCTGTTCTTGCTGCTGCTCGGCAAACATCTGCAGATCATCATCATCCACCGGTATGGGTAGATCGTCCTGGTCGGTGTCTACCCGGTTGGAGGTGATGGACTGGATGGCAGAGTTGATCGAACCATTCCCCAGCACTGGTGGTGGTGGTGGTGGTGGTGGTGGCGGAGATGGTGGAGTTTCCGTCGTAGTTGAGGTGGTTCCTTGCAGACTCACAATTACCGCCTCACTGGTGTCAACCAGCAAAGACGACGAGCGGATGAGTGAATCCGTTTCCTAGCGGAAAAAATGACGTCCCGCGGGTTAAGAACTCTTCAACATTCTCGAGAGTTGTCACTGCCATCGACACTTACCTTATTTCGGCAGGTAACATGCACATGGTACTTGGTGTTTGGCCACAGGGATAGCTCCACTTTGGACGTTTCCGTCAGTAGATTGCCGGTAAGTCCACCGCCTGATATTTCCCAGGACACCAAACACTGGTGGTACTCCTGCAGGTGCGGTTCTTCGCTCGGTGTGCTGGGTGCTGGTCGATTCGCTAACGTCTGCATGATGCGCGATACACCGTCCCGTGCACCGACACCATCCCGGGCAATCCGGGACAGCCTCTCAACGTTTTCGCTCGCAGCGAGCGGCGAAGGTACAACCGGATGTGGCTGATGCTGTACCAGCTCCTCCGGTGTCGTCCATTCGATGTCGGCCGTCACTACCGACTCGTTGCGTATCAGCCGCACCAGGCTCAACAGTAACCGGTGGGCTAGCTCGTTCTCCTTCCNGCGAAGGTACAACCGGATGTGGCTGATGCTGTACCAGCTCCTCCGGTGTCGTCCATTCGATGTCGGCCGTCACTACCGACTCGTTGCGTATCAGCCGCACCAGGCTCAACAGTAACCTGTGGGCTAGCTCGTTCTCCTTCCGGATCTGGTGGTTACGGTTGCACACGTCCCAGCACTCTAGAAGGAAGGACCGGTTAGAGAACTTCTGTGGACACAATATCTTGAGACAGAGGAGTCCTACTATTGGGGAGCCACCCTAACAACCTATTACTTGAGGTCCACTCCAGCATTTACTAAGCTTCTTCAAACTGCTCTAATTTCTTCCAAAATATTTTCTATTAGCTACACCTCGTATGAAGATTATGACGCAACACGGAGCTCCAACTCTTCCTCCAAAGTCTCCTAATGGCGCTAATGCAACACGCATCCACGCACTCAGTGTCTAAGATTTGGGTCTCACCTCAAAGTTATTCCCACCTTCACTATAACTTCCAACGCACAAAAACAAAACATTCAAACCCCCCTTCTTCAAAGTTGCCTTGCAGCAACAAAACCTAAAAGACATGGTACCGTCGCATGTCTAAGCAAAGGTGTCCCATAAATCCACAACCACTCACCGGACAATTCTTCGGGATGCTCGTTAGGGTCGGCCGATAAGCGTTTATAATACCCGTCCCGTTAATATCTTCTCCTGGCACCGGTGGAACCTGTTTCACCTGCGGTGTAACAGCCGTACGGGAGCGGTTTTGTCTTTGCGCCTTATTAGCCTCCGTTATCTGCGGTCGTGGCAGGACATAGTTTATGGGCTATATCCGAACCATTCCTGCCCCTTTTGCGCATTCCCGCAAAACGGTTTTCAGTCAGACAGCTCAAAGAAATACATCGGGGCAGGGCATCGCCTTTCATCTTCCCTTCTGCATGGTACGCTTACTGGACGACCTTCGTCTAGTTCGGGGCAGGTGCGTTCCCTGGATACCCCCAAAAAAAGCGAAAAGCGTTTTAAATATTCCACTTTTTGTGTCTTCCTCACATCGCAACGAAATGATTGTTTTAAAATATCGATCGTTTCGACAGCATCGCAAAGAAAAGCAACAAGCCGGCGAGTAAGAGCATCATCTTACAGGTCCTTTAGCCGATCGATAAGGCATGCCTTCCAGAGAAGGTGTACGGGTTGCATCAAACTTTTCCGTTTCCCCTGTTCTGGAATTACGGTGAAGAAAAGTGGAACCCCGTCTCTCGTCCATACTTCCACGAGGAAAGGGAATGCAATCGACACTGCATCAACACACCCATTATCACAACGGTACGGTCTCATCCAAACCTATGGACCCGCAACCACTGTAACGAAAAAAAAAGTTGACCGGGTAGGAGTATCTAATGGAATTGGAACATCTACCTTTTTCTCTTCCAACATCCAACATCCCGGTAGACCACGTTCCGCTGCAGCACAACATCCCGAGACCGACCGACATCACGGAACCGGAGCTTAATTTCACTTCTTCGCTTTGTGGATGCAAAGTGTGCCCGAGGTTTTTGTGTCGGTGTGTATTTATGTTAAAAGGGAGCCACAACTTTCAAAAGGCTACCAGCTCATGTTTAATTGCTTTCCGAGGCAGTATCTGTACTTGATTTCGACTTGAGCCCCTCTAAACATACCTCCGGAGTTCCTCTGGATGTTCCTCTGGAGAATGAAATTCTAACCCTCACTCAACATATTTCTTTGGAAGTGAATTTACTTTGATGTCAAAGTGTTGATCCTTACTGTTCCTCTGGACTGCACGAATGTCTAGTGTTAGTCCTGCTGCTTGAAACCCACCCATCCCTGTGGAGGCATTCTGCCAACAGCTCAAGTGATTCTGTTATCGTATTAAAGAATTATCAAATTTCAAAATAACTAAAAAAAAAAGCCTAACGATCTTTCCCTCTGCTACAATACCTCCCGAAGATGCTTTCTCTATACATAAGAATTATCGCTTACCATTGAGCATTCGCGCTGCTGCGTACAGAGTATATCCTTTATCGAACGCTGCGAAGGAAACAGAAACGAAGAGATAGGAAACAATTAGTATAATAAAAGCTTGATAAAATTTGCTTAATGTTATTTAATGTCCATAATAGATTATACATTCAGCCTACTGCATATTATGCTAATATTTCTAGATATAGTTTCCATTCAGTTGTTGCACGCTGGCTACCGCTCCAAGAAAACCCCTCCACAAAAGCTTGGAAAGCATTTCCAACTCCCAAAAAAAAAACCACGGGTTTGTACTATATCATCACCTCGGCCAAATCTCCCGGGCGCCAGCTTCGACTACTTCACACGCTAAATGACAGCTAATTGCTTCGCTGCGTTTTGCCGGGGATAGGAGCTTCCAGAAACCAAAACGAGACAGTAACAACAATCCAACAAAAAAAAAACGCAGCCCTCCCAACAGTGCTGGACGTGCGCCAAACCAGCCGTTAAGTTATGTCCACCATTCAAAACGCTCACAGTCTGTTTTTCCGGACGATCTATTTTATTGTTTTATTTCGTTTCTTTTTTTTGCTCTCCTTTTCCGCTATTAGTTTGGAATTCTTTCCTGGAACTAAAAGATCTTTTTTTTTGAGAACAAAATTTATTCTTTTCTCGTTGTGAGGAAAGTTAAGATTATGTGCATTTGATTTTGCCCAATTTTTAGAACTGCTTTTTTCATGCACTTTTAAGTGTTTTGTAGTTATTGATGGCATCTTCAACTGTTTTCCAGAACTCATTTTAGTTAACACTAGAACTACCGGACCAGTCATTTTGACTGAAACGCTTCATTTTCATCACATTATTTTTTTGAGGTTAAACAATCGTAAGGTAGTTGAAACATGAGTTTTACATATATATTCCTTAGTACGATATCCAATATACAATAAAATAATACTCCAACTCTTCAAAATTGTTTAAAAATTAATCAAGAACGAAAAACGCTTGAAACGCTTGGTAGTTCTAGTGTTAAATTAGGTGTTACTATATTGGGTAATGTGTTGTCCAACACATGGAACACTACTGGTTGCTACGGAGATCCTTCCGATATTGAAGAACTACAAAAGGACCTCCTCCAAACCTTCCTCCAGAACCTTTCCAGCCGATGGAGGAAAATAAGCAAACTCGCAGAATATATTAATTCGTACCAGATATCCTGTGAGCTACAAGGATACAATTAAGCATCAATATATCCTCTCTAGACATGCCCTGTACAACACGCACCCAGAAGCTCCCGAGATGTTGGGAACGCACCTCAAATCGATCACCAATATAAATGCCAAGTTGTGTAAGGATATACCCACAATTGGAAACCAGGAACATGGGTTAAGGCGCCGGTATCGCCCGTTGTGTTCTGTCCACTCCCGACAACTTCAATTTCCGGCCTCATTTCAGCCTGCCAGACCGGACTCCCTGAGCGGTGGCTCGGAAACGAAATTATGCCGACGGTTTAATCACCGCTCTGCGATGGTTTCGGACCGTTTGGACCGAAAAATCTCCCAAGACGACCAGAACGTCTTCCTGTCCGGTGAACAAACACATTTTCCCGTACGACCGAACGCATGCCAAGATGACCTCCTCACCTCCCCCCAGGGGGATTGGTGACGATGGTGAGATTTCCGTACCGAACCCGGGCAACAATTCTGCAATTACGTGGCTTTTCGATTAAAAGCACTTCCGTCACTGTTGTGACGCGGCGCTGTGTGGACATCGCCTGGACATCCCTATTCTAGGACACAACCGGGTTTTCCACCTTCACCGACATTACCCATACGCTTAATTGGTATTGTTCGCTGGAAGGCATCGACAACATTACCGCTTGATACCGGAAGTGTGGCGGAAACTCATCGCCACCCATCAAACCGTTGGAAGCACGGCAATGTACATATATACACTTCCATCTCCATGCGAAAACACGTTGAGTACGCGGGTGGTTCGACACTGTTTCTCCTGCTTTTCAAATCGAAAAACTCAAATTTTAACGCAACGCGAGAAGAAATTGCCACTTACTCGGTACGGTTATGGGAATTGGTAAAATTTTGTGGATATCATCCACTCGTGCAACTTCACCCAACTACGGTGCGTGAAGAAAAACTATTCAGCCGGGATGTGAAAATCCCGATACCACGGTATAGTGTTGGGACTCCATACCACCGTTTGCATGTCTGATGATTTTTCGAATTTATCCGTATCCGGTTTTGGAGAAAGGGAGAGAGTTCGTTGAAGAGGGGCAGTAGCGTTGGCTGTTGGGATTCGAACAACTATCGATAAAACTTTTGCCCACTTTGCTACAGGGTGAGGTAACACACACACAACAAAGAGAACCAAAAGCGAAGGCTTGTCCAGAACCATTGCCCAGGCCGCTGGGTGCTCGGTTGCCTGTGTGATGTTTCAATAATGCAATTGATGGTGATGGCTTACCCATCCGTACCGTGGAGTCTCATGTCATCATGGTGGAAACGATGGACAGTGTCTGGGTATCGAAATGCTACCCCGTAATACCTAGACGAGCCAACATTTCCATCCTCGGTAGCGTTTCATTTAGTACAGGTGAGCTACAGCAGGCTGATATATCATCGTGTGGGGTTTTTTGTGGAAAAAAAGGATTCCGTCTACGTCACAAGTGCGTTGTACGTGATGGTGAATAATAGAAGAATTTTCATACAAAATTTCTCCTATGTTGGAAAACGCTAACTACGGAACCATTTTGGGGGATTAAAAAGCCTTCCATTTCTGAATTTCTGAACTTGAATTGTCAAATTCTGTCTATAGGAGGCAAGGTCCGGATGGGATTTGATACACGGTTCTATTGTGTAAGATTGACTCCCTTACCACATACACAACTGAGCCGTTTTTGTATCACTCCACTCGTTGCTGTACTGGTTTAATAAATTTATTTAATTTCACCAAAGAATACTTTACTCGGAAAGACGCATTCCATTAAGCAGCAATGTCAATGTAGTAAAGTCTCACTCTCTCTTTCTCTCTCGCTCTCTCTCTCTCTCTCTCTCTCTCTCTTTCTCTCTCTCGCTTTCTGTTTCCTTGGCTTGGCTGTAAGGTCTTGTTGGTCATTTCTGGCTTACTAGACTTAATTCTACCTCCCGAGTAGCCAGAGAGTAAGTTCTTCCTCCGCGGAGACGGTCTGGATGAGATTTGATACCCATTCTGTCGTATGGAAAGAGCGCCATTTATCATATACACCTCCGAGCCGCTCCTTGTTGTAAAATTGTAAAAAACGCAACTAAATATCATATGCAGGTTAGAAAAATTCCATCTTATAGACGCTTTCCATGTCAAAAAAAAAACCTCAAATGTATTAAAAATGAAGGAACTGTCAAAAATGTTCATCTTAGAGAACCTTTCCATCCTTAGGTAGGTTTCACCTTAGGGAGACTTGTATGTGTCACTTATAAAGAATCATAAATTCAAGAATTCATATTGAAAATTGAGTTTCCCCGTGAGAGTGCTGACGGTTGAATCTGGTCTAACCAAAGGTTTGGCAAGTAATTTCCAAACAAATCTAAACAAATCTCGCTACTTGATAATATTAATCGATATGGCTCGATTTTTGGACAAATTTCGTCTTTTGAACTTTTTTTAAAGTTCAGAATTTTTACATCTTAGGTTCATCCTCTTCCTTCTCTGGGCTCGACGACCTTAGAGGACATGCCTAGACCTATTTTTACTTACTAGACTTCTTTTTACAAATAAGCCAGATAGTCCTTGCTACCGGGAGACGGGGAGTCTGGACGGGATTTGAACTCGATCCTGTCGAGTGGAACCGTTGCCGTACCATCGGGTATTAAACATGGTTCATCTGTATCATATTTAATGGTTCAAACTCTGTTGTTTCCCCCGCAAGAGACTAACCTGTGTCCTTCAGCATTAAGGCAACTTTAGAAACTCCAACGCAACGACATAAAATTAGACAACTTTTTGTCGCAAACGCGTACATTGTTCTTTATGTGCCATGGAATCGCCATTTCCAGGGAGAAACGCTTTTCCTTTCGCTCTCCGGACGCACATTAATGCATGCTTTGTCACTTTCGTTCGTCCAACTATATACTCCCTTCTAGCACCCCCATCAAAAGGATCAAAATATGATAAATAAATTCAGTACGCATCTCTATTTTCTTTTCCATAAATTTCTTCACCCACAAATTTTATCTTCTTCTTCCAAAAAAAAAAACCGTCTTCATCGCATTAAATTCGATTCCGATAACGATGTGGTACGATCACATTTATTGCTATTGGCGAATTTCTGCCAACAAAAATAAAAAGAAAAAAAAACCATTATAAAGCCAAAAACCCCACCATTCGGATGTTCATCCTGTCGGGTCCTTACCACTCACGCCTGTACGCGTCCTGACTAGCGCGGGACAGGCGAGCGCATTCACCTCACGTACGGACTTGGGTGAACGGTTTTTTTTTTATTTCACCAAAAAGGCAGGGTGGAGGGGAGGTTTTATATTCTTTTGTCTATTTCACCATTCCTTGACGTCGATTTTACTTTTTCCTACCCGCGTGACCATCCACTCGCGGGTGGTCCCTTGCGCCATCAGAAATGTGAAGCAGCCTTGAAGGAAAAGTTCATTTACCTACTGTGGTTTTTTTGCTACCATTTTTCCATCGCCAACACTTGAGAGAAGGAGTCTTGTGTCTTCTCAGTCGGATTGCGTGTCAAAATGCTTCAACGGGAAAGATGGTGAACAATTTGCATGCTGTATGCATACGAAAATGGTTTTTGCAAGAATATTTATGTACGTCTTTGGTAGAAATAATATCAAATAAAAGCGTTTAATGTGCATTTTTTTATATAATAATTTGTAGTTTTAAAAACCTAGTTTTTATTATGCTTATTTACCGCATGAAGGAATAATAATCGCTTGGATTATAATCTCAAAAAATCAAAGGAATTCTAAATACCGGACAACATGAAGAGAAGAACTATTAATTTTACACTAGAAGCATCCAAGCGTTTTAAGCGTTTTTCATTCGTGATTAATTTTTAAACAATTTCGAAGAGTTTTAGTATTATTTTATTGTTTATTTGAGATCGTTCGTTAGAATATTTATGTAAAATTCATGTTTCAACAACCTTAGGATAGTTTAACCCCAAAAAATAATATGATGAAAATGAAGCGTTTCAGTCAAAATGAGTGGTCCGGTAGTTCTAGTGTTAAAACATTACACACGGATCTATTCACGACTCTTTATACGAACCAAAACATCGTTCAAATAATTTATTAAACAATTTCTAAACCATGTTTTTATTTTTTTATTAAATAATTATTATTTCCATAATATAAAATACAACTATTTGCAAAATATTTGACGAGCCTCAGTTTGTCCAAACTAAATCCAAAAAAAGGGCAAAAACAAATTGTACTCAGTATACCGTTCGTTCACATCGAGTCCGGATGCACTCGATTGGGATAAATTTGCAAACCAAAGCAAAAAAAAAGAGGTAGACATAATCCCGCCAACAGCAAAACAAAAAAAACCGGCGGCATTTTATGATCATCGTTGATTAATGTTCGTCAAGCTAATGCATCAGTTTTTTTTGTCGTTTAAGGTGAAATGGCGTGGTAATGGAAATTGTAGGGGCGCAAAGAACACAACTGAACATTACACCGGATATGATGCATTTATTTATTTGGGGGATGTTTTTTTTTCGTTTTCTTATGGTTTTTTGTAGAAAAAAATGCATCTGGAGTGTCTGAATGACTCCTTTCGTGAAGAGAAAGAACTTTTAATTTAGTTCGATTTTTTCCCTACTTTCCCTGGTAACTTCTACATAATTTTCACATACAGAAGAACATATTAAGACACTTTTTTTTTCAAAACCCACTCTTGCTTCTTTGCAATGAGCTTTCAATAATTGTTTACCTTCTGCAGACAGCCCTCACGGCAGCGGGTTGTTGAGCGGGTACGGGCCGGTGTTGGTGCCGTCACCGGACCAGCCGGTACGCTAACCGCATCGGCAACGGGCGTTGATCGGTCGTCGGTTGATAGGGGACGCCTCGGTTCGATCCGGTCGACCACAAACTTGGCATGGTAGCGACGGGCAGCCGGGACGCTCACGTCCGACGCACCGGGAGCCGCCAGCAGGAAGCCAACGAGCGCAAACAGTACGCCGGCCCGAACGGCGATGGCTGCGGCTGTAACCATCATTTCGGTACCGGGTTTTCGGGGGCACACTCGCACACACGCAAAACTTCCCTTACTTTTCCCCCCTTCGGCCCCGGGAAGACCAACAAAAAAGGACCGTCTTGGCGTGACCGTTTGTACTACCGAAGCAGAAATGTGTTTTCTTGAGCTATATTTGATAAAAAAACCGGAACGCAAACGAACACTAACTAGTTCACTGATATACCCAAAAAAAATCACCAAATGTTGTGCGAAGATGCGAACTATTCAGACTATTCAGAGGTTATCACTTGACGGCCTTTTTGGGCTGATGGGATGGTTTTGTTTTGTGACAAGCGGCACGATAAGCGAAGAAATGATGCACTTTTTTCACGCTTATCCCTTAACACCGCCGTACGGGACCACCCGGATCCGGTTTTCTTAAACTCATCACTTTTATCACCACCCAGTCCCCAACAGGCAAAAACGAACTTTAGCTGCACTTTCCTTTCAAACGTGCGCAAAAAACCACAAAAAAAACAAATACAGAAACGCACGCACAAAACACTTGCTAGCAGAACCCCGATGTGGGAATAATTTTGCTCGTCACAGGGGAAGTATATTGTTGCACTACACACTTGGACTTTCTGGAAGCCGATTCGGAATTTTCCGTTTTGAGTTGAAGTTGATTGAAGAATATTTCTTTTCTTTTGAAACGAACGCACTCCTTTCGTACGAAAACGGACGGCGGCTATTTGTTCCCACGGCACGGCACAACACAATTTTGTGTCGGAGGGTATGCACGATCCGGCAGAACCTGTCTGGTACGTTGCACGAATAAGATTGAACGGTCGCATCACTTCCAGGCGCGTTGTCAGCTTCCCAGCACTCAAAACAGCCGAACGCTCACTCTCATCCAAAAACACATATGCGTGTGTCCTCTTCATGCCATCTTTCTCTCTCTCTCTCTTACTCTCAGTGCTCGAAAACCCGATATCGAGCAAAAGCAAAAATCACTCACACGGTAACTCACGCGCCAGCACTCACTCTCTCGTTTTTAAATATGTTTGCTAGCTCGTGGAAAACTGCTCGAAATTTAAAACAACATACATTTATGTTTTATGGTAAACTGTACCTGTACTAGAAGCGTGTTTGGGTAGAGCAAAAGAGGGAAAAATTATTTTAAATTACTAGAGTGGATGGGAAAATAAATTTCTTCTATTTTCCTATTTATATTTACGATACTTCACTTTTATTTTACTTTATATTTTAGTATACTTTTCACTTCATAATCACACATCGTGAAATGGGTTTTTAGTAAGGAAATTCTTAACAGGATTCAAAATAAAATTTGTCTAATATTGTGTTGAATTTTTCAAAAAGTATTATTTAGTGTGCTGCAGAAAGAGCTTTTATAAATAATTCTTTGAAATGGGTTTTATTAATATAATTTTTTTTTATTCAAATAGAATGGCCTGGACGTATTGATATTATTTTTGACATTAATTTATTACAAATTAGTTTAAAAACATTAAAAAAATTAAAAAAATAAAAAAACAAAAAAATTTGAAAAAAATTAAGGTTCGTCGCTTGATTTCCGATTTTGTTCGTTGAAGTCTTTCCTATTGAAGGTACCATATGTACCGCCCTTACGACATTCGTTTTGCGGCCGGTAACATTCTTTTCGTTGCCTAAAAGTGTAATTCCACTTTCCTGCACGATGCTAATTTGTGGTCACCACTGCACCCCAATTGCATTTCGATGCATTTCGGTGCATCCTCTAGACAAATTTACACCACTTTTACCGCCCGCTTCGGTCACGGTATGATTCACGGTGCGAGATTGTGCACGAGTCCGGGCACCAAAAAAGGGCAAAGAATGCCGTATGATGGCAACAGGCGAGTTCGGGTCAGTGCGCGAACGCAGAACACAGAAACAGTACCTGATCGGTGTCGGATTAAAGCAATATGGGATCGAAGGGCGACGCGAATTGCTCCGTTTCCCACTCATAAAAAGCGCTAGTGGTGGCGGTTAACTTATGGATGCACTCGTTCTCGTTCTCTATTGACTTTTTTTCTTTTTCTCGTTTTGGGCCCTAAACCCGCATTACGTTGCGTGCGGAATATTGCATCCTTGGGAGAGTCAAACGCGCAACGACATGCATGGAATGCAACGTTTTGTGCTTCACTTCCGCAGGTTTTGGCTCTGGTTGAAACGCTTGAAACGGCCCGCAGAAAGTGAACATTCGTGTTTTCACGCTCGTCTTACCATTCATGCCTCCCAAGGCACGGAACGGAGACATTCCGAAACGACGATCGAGGATCGAAAGATGTCCTATTCGGAACGTTTCTTCTCATTCTTCCTAGGACGCGTACGTTACGTCATGTTACATTTCTCAGTGATTTGCTACAATGTTGCATGCATTCACCAACCAAGCAGCATGGGTTGAGACAACACTCTATTAAAAATCGGTTGTCTAGCGAACTTCACTATTATTTTAAAAATAACAACAAAATTAAATTCTTTATAAAAAAAAAAACAAATTTTAAAAACGAAACGAAATGTTTTTTTTTTTAAAGTCATTCAAGTCTGACATATCACTGACATATAATGTTAATATGTTTTTTTGACAAAAAAAAATATTCCTTTTCTGTGACTTATTGCTACACATTTCAATACACAATATAAACAAGCAACAACAAAAAAAACTCCCGCGAAAAGCGAACGTGACAGTTGAACCTAGATGAGAAATAAGCCTCCGCATTGCCGGAAATCAAAACTACCGACTGGCGAAAACAAAAACAAAGAAAAAATAAAGCAAAACAAGGTACTGCCGATTGCGGCGCTCGGGACAATCTTGATCGGCGCACACACAACAGTTTTACTACCTTTATTGCGCACATAAACATATTCATCGGTTTCGGGGCTATCTTTATTTCTTATTTATCGAGCAATAAACGAACCGGCTCTCGGGTTAAGCTGTCTGGCGTGGTGCTTTCTTGCCTTTACTTCTTTTTGTTTTTTTTCAGCATTCTTTTCGGGCTTTTTTTTTCTTCTCAAAACCCCCCAACTTCCTCCTTCTTTATTTGCTTCACTTCCTTCCCATCTTTTCTCCCTTTTTATCTCTCTTTCTCTTTCTCTGTTATCTCCTTTTTTTTCTTTTTGTTTCGCTTTTTTTTTAATCACTTCGCATCGAAACGACGCGCCTTTCGCGAAAGACGATCTTAGGCTCACCGGTTTTTTTTTTCTTTGCTTTGGATCTTCTCGATGCGAACATTCGGTTAAACCAGAAGAAGCTTTGCTTCTTCACGATCACGATCGAATTGTACGTGTGTGTGCGTTTTTTTTATGTTCATTTTTTTGTTTTTGTTTTCGCTTCCCAGCTTCCCCCCTTTCCGTGTTTTGCGCCGCAGATTTCGTCGCCGGCGCAACCAATTTCGCTTGTTGATTTTAGCGATCATTTATTTTATTCCATTACGTTTTGTGCTTGCTCGCTTGCGAGAGCTCTCTTTCGNATATTTTAGTATACTTTTCACTTCATAATCACACATCGTGAAATGGGTTTTTAGTAAGGAAATTCTTAACAGGATTCAAAATAAAATTTGTCTAATATTGTGTTGAATTTTTCAAAATGTATTATTTAGTGTGCTGCAGAAAGAGCTTTTATAAATAATTATTTGAAATGGGTTTTATTAATATAATTTTTTTTTTATTCAAATAGAATGGCCTGGACGTATTGATATTATTTTTGACATTAATTTATTACAAATTAGTTTAAAAACAATAAAACAATTTAAAAAAAAAAATTTTGAAAAAAATTAAGGTTCGTCGCTTGATTTCCAATTTTGTTCGTTGAAGTCTTTCCTATTGAAGGTACCATATGTACCGCCTTTACTTCGTTCGTTTTGCGACCGGTAACATTCTTTTCGTTGCCTAAAAGTGTAATTCCACTTTCCTGCACGATGCTAATTTGTGGTCACCACTGCACCCCAATTGCATTTCGATGCATTTCGGTGCATCCTCTAGACAAATTTACACCACTTTTACCGCCCGCTTCGGTCACGGTATGATTCACGGTGCGAGATTGTGCACGAGTCGGGGCACCAAAAAAGGGCAAAGAATGCCGTATGATGGCAACAGGCGAGTTCGGGTCAGTACTGAAGGCAAAACACAGAAACAGTACCTGATCGGTGTCGGATTAAAGCAATATGGGATCGAAGGGCGACGCGAATTGCTCCGTTTCCCACTCATAAAAAGCGCTAGTGGTGGCGGTTAACTTATGGATGCACTCGTTCTCGTTCTCTATTGACTTTTTTTTCTTTTTTCTCGTTTTGGGCCCAAAACCCGCATTACGTTGCGTGCGGAATATTGCATCCTTCGGAGAGTCAAACGCGCAACGACATGCATGGAATGCAACGTGTTGTGCTTCATTTCCGCAGGTTTTGGCTCTGGTTGTAACGCTTGAAACGGCCCGCAGAAAGTGAACATTCGTGTTTTCACGCTCGTCTTACCATTCATGCCTCCCAAGGCACGGAACGAAGACATTCCGAAACAACGATCGAGGAACGAAAGATGTCCTATTCGGAACGTTTCTTCACATTCTTCCTAGGACGCTTACGTTACGTCATGTTACATTTCTCACCGATTTGCTACATTGTTGCATGCATTCACCAACCAAGCAGCATGGGTTGATACAACGCTCTGTTGAAAATTGGTTGTCTTGCGAACTTCACTATTTTAAAAAAAGTGACAATTAAACGAATTTAATTTAAAAGAATTTAATTTTTCTTTACCAAAAAAAAACAAATTTTAAAAACGAAACGAAATGTTTTTTTTTAAGTCATTCAAGTCTGACATATCACTGACATATAATGTTAATATGTTTTACTAACAAAAAAAAATATTCCTTTCCTGTGACTTATTGCTACACATTTAAATACACAATATAAACAAGCAACAACAAAAAAAACTCCCGCGAAAAGCGAACGTGACAGTTGAACCTAGATGAGAAATAAGCCTCCGCATTGCCGGAAATCAAAACCACCGACTGGCGAAAACAAAAACAAAAAAAAATAAAGCAAAACAAGGTACTGCCGATTGCGGCGCTCGGGACAATCTTGATCGGCGCACACACAACAGTTTTACTACCTTTATTGCGCACATAAACATATTCATCGGTTTCGGGGCTATCTTTATTTCTTATTTATCGAGCAATAAACGAACCGGCTCTCGGGTTAAGCTGTCTGGCGTGGTGCTTTCTTGCCTTTACTTCTTTTTGTTTTGTTTTTTCTTCAGCATTCTTTTCGACCTTTTTTTTTCTTCTCAAAACCCCCCAACTTCCTCCTTCTTTACTTGCTTTACTTCCTTCCCATCTTTTCTCCTTTTTTATCTCTCTTTCTCTTTCTCTGTTATCTCCTTTTTTTTCTTTTTGTTTCGCGTTTTTTTTAATCACTTCGCATCGAAACGACGCGCCTTTCGCGAAAGACGATCTTAGGCTCACCGGTTTTTTTTTTCTTTGCTTTGGATCTTTTCGATGCGAACATTCGGTTAAACCAGAAGAAGCTTTGCTTCTTCACGATCACGATCGAATTGTACGTGTGTGAGCGTTTTTTTTTTTATGTTCATTTTTTTGTTTTTGTTTTCGCTTCCCAGCTTCCCCCCTTTCCGTGTTTTGCGCCGCAGATTTCGTCGCCGGCGCAACCAATTTCGCTTGTTGATTTTAGCGATCATTTATTTTATTCCATTACGTTTTGTGCTTGCTCGCTTGCGAGAGCTCTCTTTCGTTCGGTGCTCTTGTTTTTTTTTGTTTTTGTTTGAAGTTTTATTTTTTATTGTGTCGTCGCTTTACTTACCATGCGCGTGTGTGTTCTCGCTGCTGTACAGTTTTCCTCTCTTTTATCATTTCGTTGCTGCATTTATGCATTTGCCATTTGTTGTTGTTGTTTTTTTTATATTTTCCATATCTTTTTGTTGCGTTTTTTTTGTTTTCCTCTCTTGATATCACTTTGATTTTTGGCGTAAAATTCTTATGCTTATAGTTTTAACTTTTGTTTTCATTACTTTTCCTTTTTCAAAGCTTTCGGAATTGAAAACTTATAAATTGTAAAGATTTATTTTTCTTTCTATAAAAAAAAAATCAATGAAGCTATAGATTATTTCTCTCACCATTTTATTGTGGAACCGTTACCACTTTCGTCATAAAATTTACTCATATCCTACAATAATCTTCACTTTACGGTGGATTAACTTTTCGTCTTGTTTGGAATTCCCGCGGCAATCGACTTAAATGGGACCACCTTAAACTATATCCGCTTCTAACGAACACTTTCAACCACAACACCAAATCAGACCTTGAAGAAAAAGTTAACAGAAACAATAAAACACGTACCCAATCCTTTTCCTGCATGTGGGGTAATATAAAGTTAAGCCACAAAAAAGGCCCAAAATACATTACGAAATTCAACGCGGTAAGCCAAGATTCGCCCGGTTCGGATGAAGTGTTTCGGGATAGATGGAAAATAAAACAAAACCAAACTGCACTAGCGGGCCAACTGTGACTACTGTGTTTGTGGTCCCGCCAGATAAATGCTGCTGCTGCTGCTGCCACTCTCGGCAGCAACCTACCAAAACCCACGCGAACGGTGGAAGTTTTGCTTGGATGGAAGAAGAAAGGGCCGACTGCTTGATGGATTTATCGTCAGTTTCTTACTGATGGATGGACCTACCCTAGTAACGTTCTTGTGGCCAAGTGGAGAAATTTATAGCACTGCGTTCGATTCAACCAACCTCGAATTCAGCTGCGTGGAGTGGAAATTAGGCCAGGGATGGTCAGTAACCACAACTGCATCGGAGGTAGAATTTTTACGTAAAATAATACTATATTTGCAAGAACATACGCTGGAATATAGAGTGTTTAACATTATTTACTGTTTACAGGGTTTACCAG
Organism: Anopheles vaneedeni; assembly: GCA_016170025.1. NCBI lineage: Eukaryota > Metazoa > Arthropoda > Insecta > Diptera > Culicidae > Anopheles > Anopheles vaneedeni. The sequence goes on from CM028117.1 coordinate 14,444,363, forward strand.
CTTATTTTTAATTATTTTAATTTTAACGAATTTTTAATTATTCATTTCCGTGAAGGGGCTGTTTGTGGCACAAATCATCATATATTTTCCGGAAATGTTTAAAACCATTTTATTTCAACCATTACAGGGGTTTATAGTGGGAAAATAAAAAGAAATAATAATTACAGGGTTTTCGATTTTCTCTAACGGCATCTGTTATGAACTTTTCTAAAAACGATTTGAAGTTGATTTATACATTAAAAACGAGGAAATAATGTATGTTGAATATATTATCTAAGAGAAAAAAAAATCATTTCAATAACGTTGAAAACAAATTCCAATGATTGACACATGTTAACTTCATATGTTTTATCGAACATCTGAAATACTATCCTGAACCTGAAGCCAATCTCACATCTTTTTTTTTTTATTTGCCATGATTTTTCGCCTTTCTTCTCAAATGACAAATCGGTCACATTTTCCGCACCACACGGCCACAACCGTTGACGGATCATGTGTGACGCGATAGTGCAGTTTCCAATCGTATACAATGCACCCATCATCGTCCATCATGGCTAATGATACGCAAATGACATGCAGCACAACGGTTTTTTTCCTTCATTTTCTTGCGAATAGCTTTGCCGCGTAAGAAAGGGTACCAAACCGGGGGAGAGAGAGAGAGAAAAAAACGAGACAAACCGAATGGATGCAAAACTGCATTGAATTGCATCAGAGATGGCGGTAAAAGATGACAAAGCCAATCGGCAAATGCGATGCTGCAATTTCGTTCTGCAGCCGGAACATAAATCGACCCTCTCATGCTCATAGGTTAGGGAAGATGGGAAATTGTACTGCTGGCGTATGGAAGGTGCACGGTGTACGGTAGAGAAAGGGTGACACGCGCATGACAAATTGGCTCGTTTGGCTCCCGATTGCACGGATTTTGAACGACGATGGATGCTGGAGAAAGCATTTGATTTGTTTTTTTTTTGCTTCTTTGCTATTAATAAAGATTTCTTATTTTATTTGAGGGGCTTTTAGCTTTTTTTTATATTATTTTTGTGAGTGGGAAAAAAGTCACAGAAAACTGAGAAGATAGATACACTTTATTTAGTTATTAACACTAGAACACTACCAAGCGTTTTAAGCGTTTTAAGCGTTTTTTCGTTGGTGGTTAATTTTTAAACAATTGTGAAGAGCTGGGAGTATATTTTATTATTTATTTTAGATCGTATTATAGAATACATATGTAAAACTCATGTTTCAACTACTATAGGATTGTTTAACCCCAAAAAATAATGTGATGAAAATGAAGCGTTTCAGTCAAAATGACTGGTCCGGTAGTTCTAGTGTTAACAGTAAAATATTACTAGATATACTAAGCGATTGAAAAATAATTATTTTTAATCACTTCAAACTAAGAAATAGTTTGAATTTTTTAAAATTATTTTATTTATCATTTATTTTATTCAAATTTAACACAAGTTCGGATGTGTTGCTCCCAAAAAACGAGAAAATAGCTTACCAAGATTGAAGATGTTGGCCTTTGAAATTGAATGAATTAGCTCACTCAAAAACCAGACCGGATAGAATTCAGACAAGATTAAGAAAAAAAAAGGGCTATACATGGCTAGTTTTTTTATTGTGCTTTCGCGCTTATCTGACATCCCGGCCCGACGCAGGCACACGACGCTTTCGAATGCGTGATTAAAGGATTGAATTACATCACGCGGCCATTTACTGCTCAGTTTTTACTACGTTGGTCCAGTTCTCCCAACACCTAAAGGTCAATTATGAATCCTGAGAATGCTTACATGATTTCTTTGTTTGTGGATTTCTTTCATTTTTTGTTGTTATTGGTCCTTCATCAATAATAATGTTTCATTGGTCTTATTTCTCTGAAACATTATTATTTCATGTTACAACAATGTTTTTTTTTATGTTAAATTTAAATTAAGCAAAAAGTTATACATCTTGCTGTATTGCTTCTTAAAATTTCAAAGCTCTTTTAATGTCTTAACCAATTGTTTAATGTCTTAAGGCTCCATTCAACAACATTAGCTTCAACATTCCTACCTACCGCATGATGTTGCATCGATGGCGACGACAACGGCGATCGTTCGCAACGGATCATATTCTTTAATTCTGCTGCACCTCATCGTTGCGTTGCATGCCAGGGCGCACCGGGAAACCAGTGCAAAAGTGGGGGAAATGGAAATGTTTTGCCCCGGCACGGATCGACCCCCGGTGCACGATCTCTGCCCGACTGCAGATATTGAATTATTTCATTATCTTCCTCCATTCGGTTCCACGCCCCCCCCCCCTCCCCCTTCCTCCCCCCAACAAAAAAAAACGCTCCCGGTGCCGATGACGACAAATCTTCC
>CM028117.1:14446756-14476093 GCA_016170025.1 Anopheles vaneedeni
TTGAAGAAAAAAACTTTGTAAAGATTTAATGTCATGTTGTGTAAGATCCGGAGAAAGGGAAAGACTTCTGAGTACTCCACTTCAGACTTGAAAAGAGATCAGAAATTACTCCAACATTCACTTGAAAACTTGGAACTCCTTCTTACCATTCTCCAATTTTATCATAATTTGTTTTTATAAATATTCGTAGCACGAGTTACTAATATATCTAAACTCGAAAATGTGGAACTCCTCCTTCTTATTTATTTATATTTATTTATGATTAATTATTACGACATATAGCCGTATTGTCAGTCTCAAAATGGTGAATTTTACAATAATCACAAAGCATTTCCTCCATGTACTTTGCCTTATCCCGGGCATACTCGGTTGTGATACTGGGGTTTCTAGTTATTGCTGTTCTTGGTGCTATCGTTGTTGTTGTGGGTTGCTTTGTCCTATTGCGGAAAATTGAGGGAAAATTGGGATAGGATTCAAAAGAGAAGACCGTTGTCCCTGGAAAGCGTGTGGAAAGCGCAGGAACTTTTGGGCCGAGATTGGTCGGTCATAAAATGCGCCTTCTTTGAAGCCTGATTTGACCAGTAAGTCTGCCTTCTCATTGCCGGGTATTCCACAATGAGAAGGGACCCAAATTATCAAGATTCTGAACGCCTTGTCGAACATTGAGTCATTGAGGGATTGAGGTATCTGTTGTTAAAATGGAACTATAGGTCTCAGGAAGGACAGCACGGTTTAATGCCTGTGGAGCGCTAGGATGCACTTGTAGGGTAACAAAATCTTGGTAAACCTTCAAGATTTTGCTCTTAGAACCTGTCTCTAGAATCGCTTTAAAATTTCCTATTATCAAGGGATTTGACACTGAAGAACAGACTAGAAGGCGAAGCGACAGCATTTCAAAACGCAGTTTGAGCGGCATCACTCCGGTCATCACTTATAGGGACATGTTGTGTGTAGATTTCATGCTCCCTAGCGCGAGTCTAAGACAACGATACTGTAGCCTCTCCAGCTTGAGGTTAAGCGTGTTGGAAAAAAGAATAAAAAACTAAAAAATTCTAAAATTTGAAAATTTCATAAGGCTTACCCCTTGCCATTTTTTTGAGCAAATTAGCAAAATTTAAATTTTTTTTTTATTTTCATGCGAAATTGTTACAACAAGTTTCTTTTCACTCAAATAATGCTTTAAATAAAAAAAAAAACATAAAAAAATTAAAAAAATCAAAAAATCTATAAATTTACCAATGTCCTAGGCTCATTTTTGCACCAAGTTTTGCCTATAACTCGGTCGGTATCCAACGGATCGCCAATCTTTAACCTATGGTCGATAGATGGCGCCAATGGCTACATTTTCTTCTTGGACGGCTATGCCCTCAGATGTCTGTATGTCTGTATAGATGTCTCAGATGTTTCTATAAATATGACAATCTCCTAAGGCTGTATAGCCTTAGGCTTTTTTTTAAGTAATATTGCAAAATTTATAAATTTGATGTATTTTAATGCTGCAATAAGGTTCTTTTCACTCAAATAATGCTTTAAATTAAAAAAAAAACATAAAAAAATTACAAAAATCAAAAAATCTATAAATTTGTCAATCTACTAAGGCTCATTTTTGCGCCAATTTTTGTCTATAACTCGGTCGGTATCCAACGGATCGCCAATCTTCTAACCTGTGGTCGATAGATGGCACCAATGGCTACATTTTCTTCTTGGACGGCCATGCCCTCAGATGTCCCTGCCAGAAGTTACTCGAGGAACCAAGTTCCTTACCCTGTTTGAGAAAATGTAAAATTTTCCTCATTTTTTCTGCAACTCAGCAAAATTTTTAAATGAGATATATTTGAATGCGAATTTGTTTCAATAAGTTTCTTTTCACTCAAATAATGCTTTAAATTAAAAAAAGAATAAAAAATCAGAAAAAAAATTCAAAAAAAAATTCCACTCGAAAATTTCGTAAGGCTGCCGTAAAAAAGCCCTTACGTTTTTTTTGGGAAATTTTGCAAAAAAAATTAAATTGATTTATTTTAATGCCAATTGGGTGCAATGTGTTTCTTTTCACTCAAATAATGCTTTAAATAAAAAAAAGAGTGAAAAATAATAAAAAAATCAAAAAATTAAAAAAAATAAAAATTTACTAAGGCTCATTTTTGCACCAAGTTTTGCCTATAACTCGGTCGGTATCCAACGGATCGCCAATCTTTAACCTGTGGTCGATAGATGGCACCAATGGCTACATTTTCTTCTTGGACAGCCATGCTCTCAGATGTCTGTGCCAAAAGATATTCGAGGAACCAAGTTCCTTACCCTGTTTGAGAAAATGTAAAATTTTCTTCATTTTTGCATCAACTTTTGCCTATAACTCGGTCGGTATCCAACGGATCGCCAATCTTTAACCTGTGGTCGATAGATGGCACCAATGGCTACATTTTCTTCTTGGACGACCATGCCCTCAGATGTCCCTGCCAGAAGTTACTCGAGGAACCAAGTTCCATACCCTGTTTGAGAAAATGTGAAATTTTCCTCATTTTTGAGCAATGTAGCAAATTTTATAAATGTGATATATTTGAATGCGAATTTGTTTCAATAAGTTTCTTTTCACTCAAATAGTGCTTTAAATTAAAAAAAGAATAAAAAATCGGAAAAAATTTAAAAAAAAATTCAACTCAAAAATTTCATAAGGCTTACCCCTTACGATTTTTTTGGGAAATTCTGCAAAAAAAATTAAATTGATTTATTTTAATGCCAATTGGTTGCAATGTGTTTCTTTTCACTCAAATAATGCTTTAAATAAAAAAAGAATAAAAAATAAGAAAAAAATAAGAAAAATAAAAAAAAATTGAAAATTTCCTAAGGCCTAAGCCTAAGGAACTCCTTCTTACTGTTCTTCAATTTTATCACAATATCAGGAGAATCTGATTTAAACAAACTTGAAAACCTGGAACTCCTTTCTACCATTCTCCAATTTTTTGGATGTTTTAGGTTCAAATTAGACGAAAAACGATTAAAGAGACAAATATTTTATTACTCGTTTTATTATACTAGAACATTCGATTGCTTTCACCGTGTCTCTCTCTTTCTCCTCTCTCTCTTCCTTTCTTTCTTTCATAGTAGTTTCTTTTTTACCGTAAAATCATGTTGCTCCTGAGGTACATTATTCATGTTCTCAGGTCTAATTTGATAAGCGTTGTTTAAAACAGTTACCGCAACAGTGTTGAGATGCATGGCTCCAATGTAATGTACCTTTCTCCCAATGCCCAACAGCTATGAGGTGCGGTTAAATATTCTTCATTCGTCCGCCACTTTCACAATACCACCAAGGCCAAAAGGGCATTCCATTCCATTTCCGTGCATCGCGACGCTACAGCATTCGCATAAAGCACACGCGAGCATAGGTTCTCGAGCTCTCTGTACGCTAGCAAACGCGCTAATACTTCGCGTACCCGGGGTTTTTGTTTTTATTCTAGTCGTTTTATTTTTTATAATTTTTTTTTTTCGTTGCATCAATTTTCCGAATCACGATTTATCTTCAATTGCTTCGGTGCGGTTTCCTAATGGGTAATGGTGCCTCTGGTATGCGTTTGTTCTTGGGCCCGCTTTTTTCCGCCCTACCAGTGCTCGCTCATAAATCAGGCAAAGCTGTAACCGAATGAACACCCGAACGCAGCGCTACAATGTTGCCAAAGTGCAGTGGATTGTGTTCTTTTTTTCTTTCTTGCACAATGCATGCGCTTCTGCCCGTCGCACGGGTAAGATGTCTTGATTTCCCCTTCCCCGTACCGTACCAGGTTTGTACCGGCAAGTGCACCAACACATGCCTTCGAGGAAGGCAACATGGCGCGAAAGCCATCCGGGATAGGAATGGCAACAAACATATCGCTTCTTTTTTACGAGTTGTTTCGAGCACCAGAATCGATTACAATGTTTGGTACAGTCAGTTGTGTCAGCGGATACAATGTTTCTGTTTCGCTAGAATATACCACACCGGGAGACCGATTAAGAAGTGCGATTATCCCGCGGGATCTCCAATCGATCGTAGCCCATATTGGCTAATGGTAAAGGGAATTCCGCAACGAAGCATACATTACAACATGGCGCGCGACCTAGCGTCACCGTGGAAGTCAGTGGACATTTATTAAACCAAAAAAAAAAACAACCTTCACAGCAGGCAAACGAGCTGCTATTAACATGTTAATTTGAAGTGAAACACAACACACCACCACTAGGTATGTGTGGGAAAGGTATTGAGGTTGTACGGGAATCTATCTCCAGAATTTCCTGAGGACCAGGACAACGCGACAACTACAAACGAGTTTCGCTCGAACAGCGTCCAAAGTTTTGCCGACCAAAATAAAGCACAGCAACATCAAAAACACAATCACACAAAAATTAGCAGCAGAAAGCTTCTGCTTCAGAGTGCCCTAACTCCACGGATGTCCTCTCGGCAAACTTTCCTGGAAACCGAAATAAGAATCCATTCTCCAAAACAGGCCAACTTGTGGACCCATTAATTGGGACTTTTTCATTTGTTCTTCTTTTTTTTGTTTTCTTCTTAGGAAAATAATGCATTTTCTCACACACACACACACATACACATTCATGTGTAACCGAGTTGGTTGGCAACCGTCCATATACCGAGGGCGAAGCACTCTCCAAGCGTATGTTCTTCATTGACCGGCCGAAGAAAAAGCGGAAAATGCTTCCGCTCCGGTGGTTTAAGAAAACGTCCGAAGCCACCATTTTTGGACCCATTGTAGAAAGTTTTTTTTTCCACCCTTCTTTTGTGGGCAGATTCCACAATGTACAACATCGGATGTAAACTCTTCATCCTGCTGGTGAGGGGAACACCAAGAAACAGCTAATGGGCCAACCGTAACCAAAAACTGTACTACTCGCAGCCAAGTGACAATAACTCGTTAGGTTTTTTTTTGTGTCTCTGTATACTGCTTTTTCTGCCGTACTTTAGATACACTACCGGTGCGTTACGTATTACTAAGAACAAAAAAGAAAAAAAACAAAACAAAAACCAAAGAACATGGTGGAGTTTGGTAAAACAGTTTTAATTTGAACACATTCGCCCCGGCGAACCGGAGAGACTCGTGAACCATGTCTTTGCCAGATGGGAGTGACTTCGCTTTAACTTTCTTCCGTTTTACGTTTTGTTTCCTTTCGTTTTTCTACACCGAACTTGCTAAGTAAAAGCCGGGAACAAAGTGTTGAGATACAGATACAGTGCAATTTTCCAGCTTGACAACTTTTTGATTGAAATATTGCTCGGGTTTTCCCCCCCGGTTTTCATGCTGAATGTTAGTTAACATGCGCCCTTTTCACGCCCCTTTTTTTGTTTTACATTTGCCACTAGAAGCTCTTTCTACTAATACGATAGTCAAATGGAAAAAGCTTTTTTTTTCGTTTCGTTTATACTGTACAGTTGAAAGCTTTGTGTGATAGTGTCAATATACGGAATTAAGTTTTAGTGTCAAAAAAATTTTTTTTCTTAAACGTCATATCACATGACAACTGTGCAGAAATATTTATATGAAAGGAACTATTTATTTATCTACCAAAAAAAATATAACTTTTCCTTCGTTCCTTCATTTAGTCGACTCTTAATTTACTCCTATTCTCAAACATCGAGCTCATTGCGAATGCTGTCAACTAAGTGTCACAGTTTCTTTACTTTTCCTGTTTGACGGTTTTTTTTTGTTCATTCCATCTTTCCAGTGACATGGAAGTTACACGACAATGTATGTATGCATAGACACTGCACTGCCACAAGTTCTCGCCTTTCGCCAATAGTTTCAGGGTTAATTACAAACTATTTCTTCTGTTGTGTTTTTTGGGTGAAAGTTTCCTGTTTTTTTTCTTTTTTCTTTTTATTTTCCAACACTCATTGCTAACGTGAATTTCCCTGGAAGCCATTTAAAAGTTTTTTTTTATTTTCTATCTACCCTTTTTCTTCGGTATATCCCTGGTAGGTATCACTCCTCAAACTTAGACGTTTGGATTACCAATGTGAAGATGCTTTTAGCATACTTTTAGCTTCCATTTTATATTGTTGTTGCCGCTTTGGTATCTATTTTTCGAGAAAGAAGATCCAAAACCAATGAGCTCGGTATAGAAAATTAGTACAACTTCTGTTACTAAAACATTTGGAGGGTAGTAGTTTGGTAATTCAAGAGGTTTTTTAGTCTCTTTTTAAAATTACTCTTTTTTTCTTTTTTAAAATTATTTTGTTATTGTTCCTTACAACGACAATTTCAAACAAATTATTTTAAAAGCTCTTTTAAGGCAGTTTTTTAATTATATTACACCAAAGAAATGACAAATTTATCTTATTTCTAATTATTAAAATCATTATAAAACACAATTCATATGGAAAATAATTCATTTGGATTGATGCAAATTCGTGAACACGCGAAACCCTTTGGACCCGATCTGACGTGGCGATGTTTGAAAAGGTCCTGAACGAAACTGGCAAGTCTGTCAGAAGCTGCCAAAACACTGCCCTGCTTTCAGTGATGCTCACCAACAGCAATCTCGAGCCTTGGTCATGCAAACCAACTTAAATCTTGGGCGCACACACACACAAACACGCAATACAGATACAATTCATAATCATTAAAATAATCCTACACGCTCACGGTACATTTCGGGCGCATTCTTGCAGTTCAGCCGTGTTGGTCCCGGGTTGATCGAATGGTTTGACCCCGGGTCTGCGTGTCGGCATGTGGATGTTAATTAGCGTCAGGGGATAAGCCCGTGCGCACGAGCGCATCCTTCGGCTGTTGACCTCATACTTCGTCAGAGGCGGGTAGCAGAAGCCGCCAGCCATACCGTGGGCACGTTTGAACCTGGGCGCGATAATGGATCCCTGCCCCCGGTTTCGTTGGTGTACGATCTGTCGAAGATTACGATCACTTTAGGCGTCAATCAGTTTGATGTTTTACTTTTAGCGGCGCGGAACCGCTCAGAACCGCACGCCTTTAGGCGTCTGACCAGGCTTGACAGTCGAGATGTCGAGTGGGTTTTGGTTTGGCCTTGGACGCATTGAGTAGCATTGAGCAGAGATAAAAATGAGAAGTTCGTGGAAGATAATGGCCGGCAGCACGATGTCACAACAAGCGCGTTTTGAAGACTTTGTGAAGGTCTTACATATTGAACTCTTTAACATAGTTATGATATGTGAAGAAGAAAAAAAAAGGAGAAACGTTACAGATACTTTGATTAATATCTTGAACTGGAGTTATTTTTAACTTCGCTTTCGAATGGTCTATTTTGAGCTATCAAGAGTAAGCTTTTATATTTAATTGATTCATTGGAGAATAACAAAAATATTCGAGTCACTAAACCTTCAAAATATGTAGCAATATTTTGAAGAATCGCAATGTCGAATATCAGGAAACTCCAGGATTCTTAGCATGTCAAAACTCTTTTCTAGTACAGTTGAAGATTTTGTTGAAGATTTACTAGAAACTTGAGAGTAGAATTCCTAACCAGAATTGGAAACATTCCAACGTGACTCGTTCATCTTCAGGGATTTGCCACACCTATCACGCCAGGGAACAGTCTTGCGTTCGTGGGATGTCTTCAAACCATTCTCTGGACAATAAAAAAAATAATTCGAATCACTAAACATTCAAAATATGTAGCAATATTTTGAAGAATCGCAATGTCGAATATCTGGAAACTCCTGGTTTCTTAGCATGTCAAAACTCTTTTCTAGTACAGTTGAAGATTTTGTTGAAGATTTATTAGAAACTTGAGAGTAGAATTCCTAACCAGAATTGGGAACATTCCAACGTGACTCGTTCATCTTCAGGGATTTGCCACCTATCACGCAGGGGAACAGTCTTGCGTTCGTGGGATGTCTTCAAACCATTCTCTGGAGAATAAAAAAAAATATTCGAGTCACTAAACCTTTAAAATATGTAGCAATATTTTGAAGAATCGCAATGTCGAATATCTGGAAACTCCAGGATTCATAGCATTTAAAAACTCTTTACTAGTACAGTTGAAGATTTTATTGAAGATTTACTAGAAAGTTGAAAGTAGAATTCCTAACCAGAATTGGAAACACTCTAACGTGATTCGTTCATCTTCAGGGATTTGCCACCTATCACGCAGGGGAACAGTCTTGCGTTCGTGGGATGTCTTCATACCATTCTCTGGAGAATAAAAAAAATATTCGAGTCACTAAACCTTCAAAATATGTAGCAATATTTTGAAGAATCGCAATGTCGAATATCTGGAAACTCCAGGATTCTTAGCATGTCAAAACTCTTCTCTAGTACAGTTGAAGATTTTGTTGAAGATTTGCTAGAAACTTGAGAGTAGAATTCCTAACCAGAATTGGAAACACTCCAACGTGACTCGTTCATCTTCAGGGATTTGCCACCTATCACGCCAGGGAACAGGCTTGCGTTCGTGGGATGTCTTCAAACCAGTAGCATCAGCGACTACGATGAGTCGTTTAGAAGTAGTTCATGAGCAGGCGGAGAAAGCGCACATTTAGTGAGTGACGTTGCGTTGGTAGAAAACTGCGGCATGCACTGCCCTGCAGATGAGTAGCAGTAGTAGTTCAATAAAAAAAAATATATGAACAAAAATCCCGATCCGGTCCTTCAAAAATGGCCGACCCAAAAAAAAAAAATCAAAAAACCAATTCCGACGGTACATCGCCGATGACAACCGCTAATGGAATATTAATAAGGTTCGATAACATAAAGGTAAAAACGGAAAGAAAACCAAACCATGTTACATGCGGCTGCCGGGCTCACGGGAGTTGTTTTCGTTTTATTGTTATTGAAAGCACACACACACAAAAAGCAGTAGAACGAGTGAAACAAACGTTTGGAATGGAAGGGAACGCAGGGCAGCATATAAAGAGGGGGTAAGGAAGGAAAGGGAAAATAAATCAATCGAACGGTCCCGGTAGGAATCAGTAAATTAGGCAATCTGATCGTTGATTTAGTTTTCTAATTAATTCAATTTTATGGTTGTGGATGGGTTCGCCTTCTTCTTCTTCTGCGCCATTGTTATCTTTGTCGATGATCGTCCAATTTCGGCAGCCACCATCCGAGAGCTGTGCTGCTGCTAAAGCACTCTTCACCGCAGCACCACGGCACATGGATATTTCTGCTGTGTGGTGAGATTCTGACTGTTAGAAGCTTAATATAGAATACTTCGATAGCTTGCTACGGGATCACCAAGTGAAAAACAGGAATGTTGAAAGTTGAAGTTGGAAAAGCAGATTTTTATGATTTGCGGAGTTCAAATGCATTAGACAGTAGGAGGGTGTAAAATATGGTTCGGCTTGAATGGGATCAAGTTTTATTGGCGGAAGTATTTCAAAAGAACTCTTCTTCAATTTCTATGCTAAGACACTTTTTCGGAGCTACAGCAGGAGTTACCGATTTTGCCAAGGTTAATACACGTTACAATCACAACGGGTTCCATGGTGGTGTAAGTAAGAGGTTTCATCTAATACGCACCGCAGGTTGTCAGATCAAATCTTATCTCGCACCGCCTCGCAACAGCCTATTTAACTAATTGGGGAAAAATAAATCTAGCAAAGCCATTTTATGGACAACAAACCAGGAAGGATGATAATCTTCTTATTCGGCTGCCAACGTAACTGCTGGCAATCAAAGCAATAGCGGCCCGGCAATATCCTGGACATCGACAAGATCTCCCCAAAGAAATAAGAACACAAAGTTCTTAAAGATAATTTATGCTTTTAGTACGAAAGCTCCACAATTCGTCTTCATCTTACGTACGCTTTTCGGCAGTAGTAGTATGTCCTCATCGATTCGTTTCGCTTACCAATCACCTTCTCAGACATGTCGGGGGGACGTCCCGCACTGCATGAAACGGCAACTTTCACAACGCTCGCAGAATTCGATGAACCAAATTTTTGGAAAACACAACGCTGCAAAGTGGATCAATACACATCGTGCCACAAATCCGGTTTGCTCCTCTATCGGTTCGGGGACCGAGGACGCCGAGGAGGATTCTTTTTTGTTCGCATCCACTCTGACATCTTCTCAAATCTTCGGAAGCACGTTGACAGACGACAAACAGTCTAATTGACTCAAGCTTGCTGCGAAGAGGGATTTTTTTTTGTATAATCTACATCTTTGTAATACATTTATGAAAGTGGATTTATAATTATTTAATAAATGACACAACATTCATCCTCCAGTCAATAGCAATCGTTTCTGGTATTGGAGATTGAATCGAAATATAAATTCCAATTTTGCTCAATAAATTACTTTGGATGGTTATATCCTGCCTGAGCAATCAGTTTTTAGCTATATAATCCTCCGATGTTTGTATCCTTGCTACTAGTGATGGAATCTACAACGCCGCAGTTAATCAGAATACTGCATAAACGAAAACTTCTTCAGGACATAGCACATCAGCTTTGTTTTGATGTCTTTTTCGCAAGAAACCCTCAATGCTAGTGTGCATATTTTGACAAGCATCACAGTGCACTCGCATAAAGCGGTGAACACAGGAATCCAGCACGATAGCAACAGAGCACCGGAGTTGACTTTCGGTTCATGAACATCTTCCTCCCACACAGCAGCTGTTATTGTTGTCGAACATTGGTCTTCCTAAACCGGCAACGGGAAGCAAGTGCGCACACACCAGGATTAAAGCAAAGTTTTCCCTGCCGCGCGGTTTGTGGAGTTGTGTTTTTTAGTCTGTCGTACGGTCAGATAACAAACTGCAGTCGAGACTCGCACGGTTTGAGAAAACAAACCTTGTCGCGCTGTTGAACTTTGGTTCCCCGTTTTGGGTACGATGCCGGTTCCACTGGCACAGTTCCGGATATTCGGGAGTTCGCCTTGATCTTCGTTTGTGTATGTGTGTTAGTGTGTTGCATGCGATGGGTATGTGTGAGCCTTCCCTCTAGAGTTCTTGAGCTAATCCAGATATGCGTCCTATTCAGGGGAAGAATTTTCACATGAAAAGTTCTGACAATAGCTCGAAGCTACCAACGGTACATCATCTCCGCGTCACATTATCGAATGTCGCCCACAACTTCCCATCCCACCCGCCAGGAAAAGTGACTCCAAACTTTTGACCGTGACGAAAACAATAGCCCGCTTTGGAGAAAAACCCCCACCCGATGAAACCCCGATGTTCGTGCCTGTTAGCTTCCGGTACGAAGCGCAAACTTTTGCTTGGCAAGGTTTTCGACGACATCTGTCAACGCAAAACCCGTCGAACGAAAACCGTCCCGAGCGATGGGTAATCAAGTTTATAAAACAATTTCACCGAAAATTAACGAAAATAGCCTCACACTAATTACGTACCCTGCACATCACCATCATCATCATCATCTTCCTCTATGCTGTACGGTTGCTCCTTACTGCGTCTTTCGCCCGAGTTTCGCAACGGTCAATTTGTGCTCCAACTCCCGGGTGGTCGCGAGGATTCTCCAAATAATTTTCATTTCCAACGCCCGTCAGCGATGCCGTTTGCGAACATCCCCATTCCGGTCTTTCTGAACCATTCCTGAAAACCTTCTCCTCAAAATGCCCAAGATGCGTTGAATTTGATCGAATAAGTCTTCGATCGAATTCAACTCCTGCCACAATCGACAAGGATAAGGAAAGCCCGTATGCTTTGGAAACGCACCAAGAATGCTCCACAATTATGTGACTTCGGACTTTTGGTACTTTTGTTTGCGTCTTGACTTTCCTGGCTTCTGGAGGTTAGAACCAAGCAGCAAATTATTCAAGTTATCACCACCGTGGTATAGACTCGAGTGCACACGAGTAATTCGGTTAGTTGTCGAAACCTGTATAGGAGATGCTGAGCACTTCAATCGCGTCAATGCACTGTTTATACAGCTGTGTTCCCAGCTTTACTCTAACTGCAACCAACCAAAAGTCTCCCACCCGAAGAAGAAAGGGGAAACAAACGAGCTGGGAAAGTAATCCCATGATTCGTTGAGGTGTACACCCGTCAAATCACGAAAGGTCATGATTATCCGAAGAGCCAAAAAGCATTACCCCTGACATCGCTCGGTCCAGTTTTGTGGTTGGGCGGTGGTTTTTTTTTTGTATATTGGTTGCTTTATTTATTTTTCCACCACTATCTGCATCCAAATCCAACACAAGAGAACTTCGTCCACATCCAAACGAAAAGGAAACAGCCTCCCCAAAAACCTATGCTATCTTCGTAAAGCCCGTTCTACCTTGGTGGTTTTTTTTTTGGTGTACTTTTCGATATTCCGAATGGAGCATGCAACCAAAACCAAAACACGTAAACAAACACACGCATTACACACACTCCCGCAAAACCAGAACCCCTGCACAAAAAAAAAACAACGTACACGAACCACAGCGCAAACAGCGAAACTCAATCTTAACAAGATAATTACTCACTTTAGCGATGAGAAACGTTGCCCTGCAGGATGCCCACACGCAGTCAAGCCTGCCGGAGAGCCTGGTTCGGGAGAGATAAAGACATGGTGAGGAAGAGCACGAACACGAGGGCAGGGAAGAATCAAATCCCGCAAACGATAGCTTTCCAGTGCATTCCTGTTTCCTGCTACTTCCTGTGCCGTAGTACACACGCCCGAAAAACCAGGACCTCCCGAAGTTGGGGCAATTGGCAGATGTTTTGGGAGAGATCCGACTGGCAAATGAACATCATCATTTCGTGCCGTTCCGTGTGGCCGTTAATGAATTCTTTCCCTCTCCCACCTTCTTTGGACTCCCCCCCAGGGACGATGGAAATCGAGAATGTTGAAGAACTGCAAGACACCAGGCCACCGTTTCCGGGATACCCACTAAAGCTAATGTCTAAGGCAGTGGTGTATCAACCAGTTTTCTTGAGACACATCCAATGTTGGTGGTAGCGATCGCGTAGTAATGTACTTCCGTATTGATAGATCTCCAGATATATGTGTCCGTTTATAATTCAAAAAAAAAAGAAAGAGATTATAACAATTCCAAGAGACGATTGTATAATCGTATTAGCACCCAAAAATCTTCAATGTCCTCTCTTCATCAAACTTGGTTTTTTTTGTTGTTTGTTTTGTTTTGCTTTCTTCAAACATAAAACCAACCCGTTTTGCATTCTATATGGTACGGGATCCCCACAACACACAACATCACACCGTTATCCGTGGGCTTTTTTGGAATAAATGATAGGCACACACCATCAAACCACCAACCTTAATTGATACTCATTTCCGAAACCATGCCATCGTACTACCTCCATGCATGCAGTAGTTCTCCAGGGATTGAGACCGCACCGTGTGCACGACGCTTGAGCGACGGCTGCCCGTTTTATGCCCGGGTTTCTTTCCTTCTGTCTGTGTGTGCTTAAGCTGCTGCCAGCAGATCTTTGCGGTAGGTCTTCACTCTTCAAACCACCGGTGCCGAACTATCTCAGGCGCCCTCCCTTTCTCAAGACTTGCCACCCACCGCTCTCCATCGGATGCTCTTCCTTTCCGTGTTTTTCATCCCCTCCTCCCCACACAAAAAACGAAGCACCAACTACAAATAGCTCCCCTTTTCGATTCGTAACAGCAGATCGTAAGTGTGAAAATGCAATCGCCATTTCCTTTCGCTTGTTTCGTTGCGTCTTGCGTTTTCTTGCTTTTTTTCTTCGCACCGCCGTTAAGTTCATAGATTCTGCGATCTTTAACCATTTTTCTTCACTTTGCGCAAACGTTTCGGTTGGCTTTCTACTCGTTTTTTTTTTCTTTCTTGCTTTGGTTTTTATCTTAATATCTTAATCATTTTATTCCATTATCAGCGTTGTATAATGGCTATAGCTATAAAGCTATTTTCAGTTACTTATTGCACATCTTTTTGAAATATTTGTCTTTACCTGCTCTAAAAATTACATTTTTTATTGAAAAACTGTAATTAAATATTTCATTATTAACACTAGAAAACTACCAAGCGTTTGAAGCGTTTTTCGTTTGTGGTTAATTTTTACACAATTTGGAAGCGTTGTATTGTTTATTGGAGATAGTACGATAGAATATACATATATGTGAAGTTTATGTTTCAACTAGCTTAGGATAGTTTAACCCCAAAAAATAATGTGATAAAAATGAAGCGTTTCAGTCAAAATGACTGGTCCGGTAGTTCCAGTGTTAAAGAGCATAAGAATATACGATTATTTTTCTACCAATCAATTGACTAGTTTGATCCCTTTTAGATTCCTATTTTGTCTTGCTTAAACTTATTTCTTTTTTATTTTTTTTAGCTTATTTTATCTTTACGTGCATAATTTGTATAACTATTATTTATTTTATGTATATAATACTCTTATATGTATATTTTATGAAAGTTTTTGTTTTCTTTGTTTTTGTTTTTGTTTTTGTTTTCATTCTTCTTTGTTAGGTGTTTGGTTTTTCGTTTTTTGTTGGTTTCCTTTTTCTATTTTTAATGTTTTTTTTTCGTAATGTTTATACCAAATTCCTATCCTATAAATGAAGGACTTCAATAAATTTATTTATTGTTTTAGTTCTTTCTAAGTTGTATGAGCCGCCTTCTATAAAATTCATCATTTATATAGTACTTTATCTTTTCTTATATTCTTATTCTTATATATTTATAAGGAAAACCTTTAGCTTCTGTAACTCTATAACAATGACACTAACATGCAATCACTTCGCTTCATGTATAGTTGGCGGGTTGATATCGTACTGAAAATCGATCACCAAGCAGAACAAAACCTACTTCATCCTTCCAGTTTCTCGTTCCCACCGTATCCGCGGCAAACCAGAAATATATGGACCATTTTCCTGTGTGAAAAATCTTACCCCGTGTGGGTAAGGGAAAGGCTAACAACAACAAAAAATCACGTACCACACAACGGGGGAAAGGGGGGGAGGGGGGGTATTTTTAAATCGTGCAAAGGAAAAGAAAAGTTTGAAAAACGGAGGCAAGTATGATTCACCAAAGCACAAATGGCACGTCGGTAAAGTAAGAAAAAAAAGCTCCCACATACACGCACACAGACAACCGATGTATGCGCCAGTCCGGAAAACTGGAAATGGAAAACTTTATCTTCTTCAAATTTTTCGCATCATTGAATTTTCATGAATTATAATTCGGCTTATCGAGAACGTTCGCTCGTGGAAAGCCCGGTGCGTGTCCTGGGTACGGACCCCTAGGACGGGTAAAGGAAAAAGTTCATTTCGTTTTGTGTTCCACAGTGGGAAGAAAATTGTACTCTCGAAGGTCGAAAAAGTCGAACCGTTAGTTCGATGTTGGACGTGTGTAGAACTGTGACAGCTGCTTGCTATCTTTCGCTTAACGATGAGGGGTTTTTTTTATTATTTTCCCCCATTCTATTCGTTTTCGGGTGAATGTTCGTGGATAAGATTGGAATGCAAAGTGTGTTCTTCTGGGTGGGTGCACATCACATACTTTTGCAAAGCAGCTACCCGAACGGTGGAGACACTAAAGCTTCTTCCCTGCGTTGCGATGAAGAGCTTAAGGCATATTTTGGACCAGTTCCCACTTCGATCGGTGGAAGGAGTGTGCTTTACAACTTCTGAGACACTACAACCGTCAAAATGGTGGCAAGGAACATCCAACACACACTTAAACCTGTTCGGTTTCACTAAAAGATTAACTTAACTAAATTGTACTTTTAAAAAATTGTAACAAAACGAATATTGAAGTTGTGGCTCAAAGTTGGCATTGTCAGGAACTGAACAACGAGGATGACCGTCCGTCGCCAAAAAACCCTAAACGTGCTGTCACCAAAGAACAATGTCCACTGTATTTCTTCACCAAGATCTTCTGGATTTTCCTGTACACCCCGTATGCCGCGGTAATCCAATTTATGTTATCTAAATTATGTATTCTATCCCATGCAACACTTCCTTGCGGTGCTTTTATCGAGGTGAGAAGTAACGTGAGGTTACTGTGAATGGTTTTAAATTTTTAATAAGAGCACTTGCTTTGACCTGATTCCGTTGCCACGATTTTGAAATTGTTCAGAATCTTTCTTTGTCGTTAAATATATCAAACAGCCATCGTAGTGTAGACGCAATAAAAGCGGAAATAGACGACTTCAAGAAATGTCTTTTCCACTAAATACCTCCCAATAGCAGAGGATGTTTGAAGGTGTTCAATTCTCCAATATTCTGGTGGAGGATGTCCAAACAAAACTCCAAAGCAAACTGTTGCTAAATTGAATTCTAGAACCCTACTCTAGTATAATTGGAGATACACTAAGAGTTATACGATACGTTCAGAATCTTTCTTCGTCGTTGAATATATCAAACAGCCATCGTAGTGTAGTGTAGACGCAATAAAAGCGGAAATAGACGACTTCAAGGAATGTCTTTTCCACTAAATACCTCCCAATAGCTGAGGATGTTTGAAGGTTTTCAACTCTCCAATATTCTGGTGGAGGATGTCCAAACAAAACTCCAAAGCAAACTGTTGCTAAATTGAATTCTAGAACCCTACTGTAGTATAATTGAAGATACACTAAGAGTTATACGATACGTTCAGAATCTTTCTTTGTCGTTAAATATATTAAACAGCCATCGTAGTGTAGTGTAGACGCAATAAAAGCGGAAATAGACCACTTCAAGAAATGTCTTTTTCACTAAATACCTCCCAATAGCTGATGATGTTTGAAGGTTTTCAACTCTCCAATATTCTGGTGGAGGATGTCCAAACAAAACTCCAAAGCAAACTGTTGCTAAATTGAATTCTAGAACCCTACTGTAGTATAATTGAAGATACACTAAGAGTAAAACGATTGCATCTTAAATACGAAAGACTTCCAAAAACCGAACAACTCCTAAGAACTTCCGAATCCTGGCAATTTGACTCCCTTTCCCCTTCAGAGAAAGTTACCTTTTCACTTCTGCACACCGGCGTTTCATATCATATCTCCATCACAACAGCATAACCTCATTAATAACCGTGGTAGGAAGCCGTTAAAAAATGATGGAGCTCGCTCCAACACCAAGAGTCCACCGAATGCCCGACCCGAATGCCCCCCGCTCCAAAAACGGCTGGCACCTTTGGCCCGGGCTCAGGCAGTGGCTGTGTCTTCGCTTGTGCTTGGAAAACCATTTCATCTTGCTATCGTTTAGATGGCCTGACGTTCCCTCCAACCCGGACTGGGGCCAACCTTTAAACATATGGCCGCGTTGGCCGTTTCGTACATTTCCCTACACACATATTTTGAAACGGCACAAATTGATTTTTAATGTACCCTGTCATCAATGTCTGAGTGGGCTGACGGGTGTGCGCTTTTTTTTTCTTTTCTTTTAATAGTAGTTTTATTATTTTATATGTTTTTTTGCCGCTCCGCCAGTACGGATTGTCGGGTTGGTCGTGGCTTCAGTTAGGATGAAAATCTTTGGCAGTACTGCTACGTTTGTTGTGATCCGACGGCAAGTTGCCAACATGTCGTCGAGATACACAAAACGGTAATATTTAATGCGAATATCGTAAACGAATATCAAAACCAATAGCAGGCAGCAGCAACAAAACGAAACAAAGAAATCATTTCCAGAAGGAGCGAATCCCAATCATAAACCTTTAACTCCCTGCTGCTCTCCACTATAATACATCCTTCGACTGGTTTTTTTTTGGGGAGGTTGAAATATTTATCAGTCGTCAGGCTATATACACACACACACATTTCGATGAACGAGAAGCGTATTTTTATACGATGCCCTTCGCCCGCGTTTAAACGTCGGCAAGATGCTTAGAGAAGCATCCCGGTACAACATTCATACATTTGTCTACAGCTTTTTTTTGTTGGACTGCACGTTCCTTTCTTTTTGCTGCGCGGAACTCAAGAGCAGAACGAAGTTCGCCGACGGGATGGGATGTCACTTTTGGGACTGATACCGATATGCTAATGTGCCACCGATAGAGGTCGAAGCAGGGAGAGGGAAATCAACAGTGGTCGTACAACTGGCAACACCTGTTTGCTTGGCTACGATTACCGTGTAGAAACTATTCCACACTAGAACGTGCAACAAATCAACATTGAAAGTTTTCATACTGTGGCTTCTCATATAAGTAGGAGCAGATCAATAGATTCACATGTATTTGTATTTTTTTTTTGGTTGTAAATCTTTACTTTATATTCAGCTTTACACTGCCTTACTTCATATCTTTGTAAAACTGTTGTAAATTTAAATAGCTCAGAATAGAAATCCTCTTATTAGTCCCACCATATGTTGTTAATCAGAATCAGAGATGGAACTCATATAAATAACAAATTTGTTGTAAATTTAAGTAGCTCATAATAAAATTCCTCTTATTCTATTCCCACCATATGTTGTTAATCAGAATCAGAGATGGAACTCATATAAATAACAAATTTGTTGTAAATTTAAGTAGCTCATAATAGAAATCCTCTTATTAGTCCCACCATATGTTGTTAATCACAATCAGAGATGGAACTCATATAAATAACAAATTTGTTGTAAATTTAAGTAGCTCATAATAGAAATCCTCTTATTAGTCCCACCATATGTTGTTAATCACAATCAGAGATGGATCTCATATAAATTACAAATTTGTTGTAAATTTAAGTAGCTCATAATAGAAATCCTCTTATTCTATTCCCACCATATGTTGTTAATCAGAATCAGAGATGGAACTCATATAAATAACAAATTTGTTGTAAATTTAAGTAGCTCATAATAGAAATCCTCTTATTAGTCCCACCATATGTTGTTAATCACAATCAGAGATGGAACTCATATAAATTANCACCGCCGTTAAGTTCATAGATTCTGCGATCTTTAACCATCTTTCTTCACTTTGCGCAAGCGTTTCGGTTGGCTTTCTACTCGTTTTTTTTTCTTTCTTGCTTTGGTTTTTATCTTAATATCTTAATCATTTTATTCCATTATCAGCGTTGTATAATGGCTATAGCTATAAAGCTATTTTCAGTTACTTATTGCACATCTTTTTGAAATATTTGTCTTTACCTGCTCTAAAAATTACATTTTTTTTATTGAAAAACTTTAATTAAAAATTTCATTATTAACACTAGAAAACTACCAAGCCTTTGAAGCGTTTTTCGTTTGTGGATAATTTTTTAAACAATTTCGAAGAATTGAAGTATATTTTATTGTTTATTGGAGATCATACTATAGAATATATATGTAAAATTTATGTTTCAAATACCTTTCGATTGTTTAACCCCAAAAAAATAATGTGATAAAAATGAAGCGTTTCAGTCAAAATGACTGGTCGGGTAGTTCCAGTGTTAAAGAGCATAAGAATATACGATTATTCGAAAGATTTTGTTTATTTTTCTACCAATCAATTGACTAGTTTGATCCCTTTTAGATTCCTATTTTGTCTTGCTTAAACTTATTTCTTTTTTTATTTTTTTTAGCTTATTTTATCTTTACGTGCATAATTTGTATAACTATTATTTATTTTATGTATATAATACTCTTATATGTATATTTTATGAAAGTTTTGTTTTTGTTTTCATTCTTCTTTGTTAGGTGTTTGGTTTTTCGTTTTTTGTTGGTTTCCTTTTTCCTTTTTGCTATTTTTAATGTTTTTTTTCGTAATGTTTATTCTAAATTCCTATCCTATAAATGAAGGGCTTCAATAAATTTATTTATTGTTTTAGTTCTTTCTAAGTTGTATGAGCCGCCTTCTATAAAATTCATCATTTATATAGTACTTTATCTTTTCTTATATATTTTTTTCCTTTAGCTTCTGTAACTCTATAACAATGACACTAACATGTAATCACTTCGCTTCATGTATAGTTGGCGGGTTGATATCGTACTGAAAATCGATCACCAAGCAGAACAAAACCTACTTCATCCTTCCAGTTTCTCGTTCCCACCGTACCCGCGGCAAACCAGAAATATATGGACCATTTTCCTGTGTGAAAAATCTTACCCCGTGTGGGTAAGGGAAAGGCTAACAACAACAAAAAATCACGTACCACACAACGGGGGAAAGGGGGGGAGGGGGGGTATTTTTAAATCGTGCAAAGGAAAAGAAAAGTTTGAAAAACGGAGGCAAGTATGATTCACCAAAGCACAAATGGCACGTCGGCAAAGTAAGAAAAAAAAGCTCCCACATACACGCACACAGACAACCGATGTATGCGCCAGTCCGGAAAACTGGAAATGGAAAACTTTATCTTCTTCAAATTTTTCGCATCATTGAATTTTCATGAATTATAATTCGGCTTATCGAGAACGTTCGCTCGTGGAAACCCCGGTGCGTGTCCTGGGTACGGACCCCTAGGACGGGTAAAGGAAAAAGTTCATTTCGTTTTGTGTTCCACAGTGGGAAGAAAATTGTACTCTCGAAGGTCGAAAAAGTCGAACCGTTAGTTCGATGTTGGACGTGTGTAGAACTGTGACAGCTGCTTGCTATCTTTCGCTTAACGATGAGGGGTTTTTTTTATTATTTCCCCCCATTCTATTCGTTTTCGGGTGAATGTTCGTGGATAAGATTGGAATGCAAAGTGTGTTCTTCTGGGTGGGTGCACATCACATACTTTTGCAAAGCAGCTACCCGAACGGTGGAGACACTAAAGCTTCTTCCCTGCGTTGCGATGAAGAGCTTAAGGCATATTTTGGACCAGTTCCCACTTCGATCGGTGGAAGGAGTTGGCTTTACAACTTCTGAGACACTACAACCGTCAAAATGGTGGCAAGGAACATCCAACACACACTTAAACCTGTTCGGTTTCACTAAAAGATTAACTTAACTAAATTGTACTTTTAAAAAATTGTATCAAAACGAATATTGAAGTTGTGGCTCAAAGTTGGCATTGTCAGGAACTGAACAACGAGGATGACCGTCCGTCGCCAAAAATACCCTAAACGTGCTGTCACCAAAGAACAATGTCCACTGTATTGCTTCACCAAGATCTTCTGGAATTTCCTGTACACCCCGTATGCCGCGGTAATCCAATTTATGTTATCTAAATTATGTATTCTATCCCATGCAACACTTCCTTGCGGTGCTTTTATCGAGGTGAGAAGTAACGTGAGGTTACTGTGAATGGTTTTAAATATTTAATAAGAGCACTTGCTTCGACCTGATTCCGTTGCCACGATTCTGAAATTGTTCTGAATCTTTCTTTGTCGTTAAATATATCAAACAGTTATCGTAGTGTAGTATAGTCGCAATAAAAGCGGAAATAGACGACTTCAAGAAATGTCTTTTTCACTAAATACCTCCCAATAGCTGAGGATGTTTGAAGATTTTCAACTCTCCAATATTCTGGTGGAGGATGTCCAAACAAAACTCCAAAGCAAACTGTTGCTAAATGGAATTCTAGAACCCTACTGTAGTATAATTGAAGATACAATAAGAGTTATACGATACGTTCAGAATCTTTCTTTGTCGTTAAATATATTAAACAGCCATCGTAGTGTAGTGTAGACGCAATAAAAGCGGAAATAGACGACTTCAAGAAATGTCTTTTCCACTAAATATCTCCCAATAACTGAGGATGTTTGAAGGTTTTCAACTCTCCAATATTCTGGTGGAGGATGTCCAAACAAAACTCCAAAGCAAACTGTTGCTAAATTGAATTCTAGAACCCTACTGTAGTATAATTGAAGATACAATAAGAGTTATACGATTGCATCTTAAATACGAAAGACTTCCAAAAACCGAACAACTCCCAAGAACTTCCGAATCCTGGCAATTTGACTCCCTTCCCCCTTCAGAGAAAGTTACCTTTTCGCTTCTGCACACCGGCGTTTCATATCATATCTCCATCACAACAGCATAACCTCATTAATAACCGTGGTAGGAAGCCGTTAAAAAATGATGGAGCTCGCTCCAACACCAAGAGTCCACCGAATGCCCGACCCGAATGCCCCCCGCTCCAAAAAGGTGTCAACCTTTGGCCCGGGCGCAGGCAGTGGCTGTGTCTTCGCCTGTGCTTGGAAAACCATTTCATCTTGCTATCGTTTAGATGGCCTGACGTTCCCTCCAACCCGGACTGGGGCCAACCTTTAAACATATGGCCGCGTTGCCCGTTTCGTACATTTCCCTACACACATATTTTGAAACGGCACAAATTGATTTTTAATGTACCCTGTCATCAATGTCTGAGTGGGCTGACGGGTGTGCGCTTTTTTTTTCTTTTCTTTTAATAGTAGTTTTATTATTTTATATATTTTTTTTCCCCCCGGCTTCGCCTGTACGGATTGTCGGGTTGGCCGTGGCTTCAGTTAGGATGAAAATCTTTGGCAGTACTGCTACGTTTGTTGTGATCCGACGGCAAGTTGCCAACATGTCGTCGAGATACACAAAACGGTAATATTTAATGCGAATATCGTAAACGAATATCAAAACCAATAGCAGGCAGCAGCAACAAAACGAAACAAAGAAATCATTTCCAGAAGGAGCGAATCCCAATCATAAACCTTTAACTCCCTGCTGCTCTCCACTATAATACATCCTTCGACTGGTTTTTTTTTGGGGAGGTTGAAATATTTATCAGTCGTCAGGCTATATACACACACACACATTTCGATGAACGAGAAGCGTATTTCTATACGATGCCCTTCGCCCGCGTTTAAACGTCGGCAAGATGCTTAGAGAAGCATCCCGGTACAACATTCATACATTTGTCTACAGCTTTTTTTTGTTGGACTGCACGTTCCTTTCTTTTTGCGGCGTGGAACTCAAGAGCAGAACGAAGTTCGCCGACGGGATGGGATGTCACTTTTGGGACTGATACCGATATGCTAATGTGCCACCGATAGAGGTCGAAGCACGGAGAGGGAAATCAACAGTGGTCGTACAACTGGCAACACCTGTTTGCTTGGCTACGATTACCGTGTAGAAACTATTCCACACTAGAACGTGCAACAAATCAACATTGAAAGTTTTCATACTGTGGCTTCTCATATAAGTAGGAGCAGATCAATAGATTCACATGTATTTGTATTTTTTTTTGGTTGTAAATCTTTACTTTATATTCAGCTTTACACTGCCTTACTTCATATCTTTGTAAAACTGTTGTAAATTTAAATAGCTCAGAATAGAAATCCTCCTATTACCCCCACCATATGTTGTTATTCACAATCAGAGATGGAACTCATATAAATTACAAATTTGTTGTAAATTTAAGTAGCGCATAATAGAAATCCTCTTATTAGTCCCACCATATGTTGTTAATCACAATCAGAGATGGAACTCATATAAATTACAAATTTGTTGTAAATTTAAGTAGCTCATAATAGAAATCCTCTTATTAGTCCCACCATATGCTGTTAATCACAATTAGAGATGGAACTCATATAAACAACAAATTTGTTGTAAATTTAAGTAGCTCATAATAGAAATCCTCTTATTAGTCCCACCATATGCTGTTAATCACAATTAGAGATGGAACTCATATAAACTACAAATTTGTTGTAAATTTAAGTAGCTCATAATAGAAATCCTCTTATTCTATTCCCACCATATGTTTTTAACCAGAATCAGAGATGGAACTCATATAAATTACAAAATATCTAAACTAAATTTACTTCATATAATTTAGATCTCACGCTTTACGATAGTTTGTAAGTTATTAACTCACGTTCTACAACACACAACATTCAGCCTCGTAATAGAAAACTTTCCCGATAGCTACAAACTGGCATTAAATCTGTTCCGTGCGAACGTTCTATTCATCCTATTCTGCAAAACTGCGTGCCAACTGGAGATTCATTGAATTTCCTACGACCGCTGCATGGAGTTCTACAAAGGCTTCAAAATTTCGATACAAATTGTCAGTTTCGCAAACCTATTCCCATGCTCCCAGGTACGCTCTAAACGTAAAATGCCCGCGTGTGTTGTTCACCTGCAAACCTTAAAGGGCAACACCGTTAGACCCATTCTCGTTCGCGATTGCCTTTTTATTTCCATTTCACTCCCTGTTTCCCACTACCCCACCAACCCGCTCGATAGGATTATTTATTTATATTTACTTCTATCCCTTTGCGCCATCCGCCATCGTGGAGCTAAAAAAAAAGAAAGAAATAACAGACCCAGTCAGCTAGAGGTTTGATTTTCCGAGCGTCATCATCCCGCTACTTAACGCCCGGGTGCTATAATACATTTTAATTAGCACTCGAAAATTATAGAGTTCTATTTTCTATTCCCTGTTTCGCTTCCCTGCCACGGCGCGCCACCCGGCACGCCGGCACAATTTGCTCCCCGTTCCTCTTCAATTAAGCCGGATAAGCTTTCATTAGCCATGCTCCGTGAAATCACTCAGCAACCGCCGCCACTGACGCCGACCGGTATTAATTCCAGCTGCTGGGAGCGCGTTCCATCCCTACTGCTATGTTTGCTATACCCTTTGTTCTTCGGGTTCTCGCGAAGGTGAGCTTTCCGCTACCGATCGCTGTAAACCCGATTTGCCCGATGAAAGGCAAGACGCATTGAGCAGAAAGCCTCCGATCGGGTTAAAATCTCACTCACTGCTATACCTTCCAACATGGTGGACAGTGACTGGCAACAATGCGCTTACACGTCGAAATAATAACATTTAGACCATCAATTGGGTGGCACAGTGCGTACCATAAAAGCAAATGTTACTCTTTTTACGCGTAGATAAGCTTGTAGCACAAAATTCAAGCAGAATAAGAAAAAAACAATTAATTAGTAATGACTTCTTCAAAAAGTCTCCTGAACAACTAAACACAATATTGGAATATAAACGAAATTATACCGGGATTTGATAACTCAGTGACTACTTGTACTACACGCACTGTGGATTGATTCGTCTAACTTCTATTCTTCTCACCTTTCCATGCGTGGTCATGCCGCGAGACGGAAATTGTGGCAGGCAGGAAATTAACCTAACGGTGTACGCTAGGTGCACTCATCTCCGTGGTAGTATAATTGGCAAGGCCATATTTGCCAATGGTTCTCACCGCTGACGCAAGAAAGACCTCAAGATGTTGAGCAGTTTTTATTGTTGGTTTTTACCGAAATTTAGTTCATACGGTTCAGTTCATTTAATTCACCGGGGCGTCCTGGTGGTGTATGTAATAAACGGCGATAATTTCACACGACAAAACTGGGTATCAAATCCCAGCTGGACCGTCTCCCCGAAGTAAGGACTGCCTCTACAGCTACGGGGTAGAATTAAGTCTAGTAAGCCAGAAATGGCCACCATGGCTGTAGAGGTCGTTAATCCAAGAAAAGAGAGATAGAGAGAGAGAGAAAGAGAGAGAGAGAGAGAAAGAGAGAGAGAGAGAGCGAGAAACCGAGAGAGAAGAGGTGCTTGCGAGATATTATGCTCTCAAAATCAAAATGAAAAACTAATGTATTAAAATATTAAGTGATTGGTGATTTAAAATTGCATACTTTAAGGCGTATTCCTTCACGAGCCAACTTCATAAAAATCGTGGAGGATTGAAAGAAGGGTTGAAGAGAATTCATGAAGATGTTTTTAAAGTAAGTAGGCAAGTGTAGTGCTTACTTCGAGGACATTCACCGAGGATTTCAAAACGCCTAAAAGTATGCACATTTTCTACAGCTTTAAATTCGAATGTATTCGAAATGTCGAATGGATATTCAGTTATGTAGAGCTTATGTATAAAGATGTGAATGTGCTAAAACTAACCTTTAATTTAAACTGGAGCAATACACCAGACTTGAGAACATCAGAATACATTAAACGACTTACTGATCTTCGTTTACAAACAAATCAATCTGTTCACAATCCTTATAAAACCTAAGGGAAAACACATATAAAAAAAACTCTGACACTTGCTGAATTGCGTAGAAAAACTTGCTCTACTTTTCTGCGCATTTCCGAAAAGGCCAGCCTGCCAGTAACACAATGGGGATACCAATTAGAGCATTTACTTCCAGCAGCTATGTCACCGTCGCTTCCGGTACATCTCCTGAAGCACACCAGCTGTTCGTATTTCCTTTTTGTTTTTGCATTCCTTGCCTTATTCTCTTTCGACCAGTTGTACCATTGCATCACCGTTTGCTGAAAGGCAAGATGCCAAACGTTAGACGACAACGGCACTCCGCCAGATACAACTGTCAAACAAAGTCGGCGGAAAAGTAAAGCGCATGAAACTTACGAGCTTCTGATGCATCACGGTGAAAAACTATTTCAGCGAATTAAACTCCCCATTGAGTTGGGTCGAACTTTTGATTGGTACAACTTGATTTCCTACTCTTGCCCGACAGCTACACCAACGGTGACGCTTACAAGCAATGGTACGAGATAAAAATCCTTCTCTCTAGTAATACTTCCTTGAAGAAGTATAAGTATCCTTGGATAAGTATTTCTGTCTAGACTATGTAAGTAAGATAAAGTCTCCAGGATCTTTATTTCTGGTTTGTGTAACACATTCTTTGCTAATATCGGAATAATCTGTTCAGGTTCATTCTAAGGACCCTAAATAAAAATGGAATTTTATTTGAAGAGAGTCAGGGTTTTATTTCTCTTTTCGTCAAATTTCAAAATATCGGAAACTTTCCTGAAAATTGAATAGTTTTAGGCATAATTATGTTTCTTTAAGATCTGTGAAATCCATTTCGGCGAACATTAAAGTACTTTATAATTACATAGCAACAGGCTTGGATGTGACGGTTACTGGCTAGGTCAGGGTTTCTTCAGACTATAAACTTCCAGAATATATCCCCTACAAGTTAACCTAGATCTTCAATAATAATGGTCTAACATTCCAGATTTTGGAATCTTTTTAAAGTATCATCTTCCTTAGACCATAAATCTATCTGCTAGACATTCGACAGATAAATCCATCGTACAGTCAGAACTTTAACTTCAATGCTTACATGTCGCACGGAAGAAAAAAGTTTTCCTCCAAGAGTAACGGAAAAAAGCTTCCGGGTTTGTTAAAACTTTTTTCTAGATGCACATAAAAAAATCGCAATCTCATCTGACCCGACGCCTGGGTGCTGTTTGTGCCGGGTGTTTTCGGTGGCGTCAGATTATACTGTTAAAATAAAGTTTAGGTTAATTTCTGATACTTAGCGAAAGCGATTTTTAGTAAGTTTGTATATTGCTTCTGTTTGGATTTTTTTTTTCAACTCTTGCAGTTACTCAAATGCAAAACACCGATTCCACCTCAATCGATGGACGATACTGTACGTGGTTAATATTAATTTTATCTGAATATTTATGGTTGCTACCGATGGTAGCTGTCAGCGGCACGCACCGGTTGTAAGTTCTGTCAAGCGTGCCGGGTTCTGCACCAGAACTAACATCTGTTGGTGAGCGATGGGAGTACGCCCCCTCACAGGGCTGTGGGAAGTTCGCTTCACACGTTCAGAGGGTGGAACCGAAACTACACCTGCAGACAACCCGGTACAAACGGTGCTGTGAATTGATTTATATCGCTTTTGCTGCAACACATACTCGTAGAGCTGCATCTTGCTACTAATCTTGGCAGGAAGCTACAGTTAGTCTCTTCACACCGGATGTGTGAGATTTACAAGCGGTCAGTCTAACAAGTGGAAATCCTCGCACACGTAGTTCGGAGTAGTTCGTTGTGCATACATTTGCAAAAAAACATGGAATTCATTTTTAAAGAATTCATCAACACACAATCATACATCCTTTATGATAATGGATAAACGTGTGGAAAGCTACATTTCCTCTAGCACGTCACCACGTGTTGATTTATGCTATTTCTTGGAATAGAAAAGCTGTTCATTCGTTGCTAATATCTGAATTATGACTCGGTGATGAATTCCAGCACAGTGAATCATTTGTTTCATCTTTTACAGTTTGTAGCGCTTCAAAGGTCGAAAGGCGAATGAGATACAGCAAAAAACAAAGTTGCTGTTGAGAAAAACTTTTTTTTACCTTTTAAGAACGGCCGTTCCCTAGCGAGGCTAATATTTACTAATGCTTAATATGTTTTATTTTTATTTTTATTAAGACATATTTTTTATTTTTCCAATTTCTTCAGAAAATTCAGAATTCTTAAGAAAATTACAAGTATTAGAAGACGATTAAAGAAGAGTAGCAATTAACTGCGCACTAGGAGGATTCGGTAAAAGATTATTGTAGTCGCTCCTCCCCGGGCCGGTGGTGTATGTGATAAACGGCGCCGGTCCACACGGAAGGACCGGGTTCAAATCCCATTCGGACCGTCCCCCCAGCAAGGACTGAATATCCGGCTACGCGGTAAAAATTAATCTAGTAAGCCAGAAATGGTCGGCGTGACCTTTGAGGTTGTTAAAAGCCAACAAGAGAGAGAGAGAGAGTCGCTCCCCCCACCCAGAGGGTTTGTTCCTACCCTCAGCAAATTCTTTTGAACAGTGGTATGTACAGTGGTCACGAAGTGATGCATATTAAATTAAAAGGTTATTTATTACCTTTTAAAATTGTTGTTTCACGTTGCCAACGTACAGAATTGCTCCACGTGTTACTCAAATACACAAACAAGCGGCTGTAAACCTGTATTATATTTAAAAAGCTTTTAAACAGCTTTTACTTACTACCAACACACATGTCAATTCATCAAAAATTGTAGCGCAAGCGATATGCAACAATAAAACATTCGGTCGATAGTATTCTTTAGCTTTATTTCACTTCAAATATATTGAAAATCATTTATTTTCACCAACGCCAGTGTTGCCGATTGCTGGGAAATAAATGACATTACTTTTCGTCATCCGGGCACACTAAAACTGACGTTAAATTGTCAAGCGGGGAGATTCCCTAGCAACAAAAATGACCACAAATTCATCCAAACTCCATATAAAAAAAAAACGCCGACCCTCTAAAAATGACCGCGCTGTCCCAAAAATTCACGATAAGAGCACAAACCTTCATTCGAGAACACGAAAATGTTCATCGTCTGCTCGGGCGGTCATTTACTCCTACCCTTGCTTCCTCTTGCTTGGCTGCTCGTATCCACAAGCGTCCGTCGTCACGACTACGATGAATTTTGCACCCTGCATTGCTTCTTGTTTCACACACCCTGACCCATAGCATTGCACACACACGATGTCCCTTTAAATTCTCTTGATTGTACTTGCCTCTTTGTCAAAACTGTTCTGAAATGAACGTGAAAAAGCATCGTCAAGCTGCGGTGGTTCTATTGATATGATTATTTTTTGCATGTTTCAAAACCTATTGTCGTTCGATCATTGCAAAGTATGTCGTCTTCACCACGTGGATCATATGGACTGCATTATGGACGATATTTTACATGAAAAATAATTTTAATGATAATAATGATAATGATTGTTTTCATGTCATTGGACCGGGGGCGGTCCGGTGGTGCATGTGATAAACGGCGCCAGTCCACACGGCCGGACCGGGTTCAAATCCCATCCGGACCGTTCCCCCGTAGCAAGGACTGACTATCCGGCTACGTGG
>CM028117.1:14477413-14488039 GCA_016170025.1 Anopheles vaneedeni
CGCTAGATGGCGGAACCCGTTAAACTTTCCCACCGTACCCGAAAACGCGTCCGGGAAGTAAAGCGTAAAGCGAGACCTGGTACGTACTTGTAATTACTGGTGCAATTAGGTACTATTGTTTTTTTTCTCCCGTGTTATTCGTCTATATTGTACGCTGGTGCATCAGCATTGTATCTAGTGTATTAGCGGGGATTAGTGGAATTGTTTTTGCAGATGCTAAATTCAGAAACCGCTCGATAAGAGACACCAGTCAACCAACAGAAGAAGAAGAAGAGAGAAAAAAAACACAGCAGCCAACGAACCACAAACATCTGTGTGTGTCTGACGTTTCCGATGAAGGAATCGGCGGGGGATGACTTTGAAATGCAATGCATACAAAAACCTTCTGGATGCTTCGTCGATACATTCCGACAACAGCAAGACTCCTTTCCGGGGTTTCCCCACACACAAAGGTGCGCACGGATGCATTTTACCCACCCCACCCCCGGCGGATACTTTACAATGACACCAGCTATCTGTCAACGATAGCTTAAAAATCGTAGCAGATTAAGTTGAAAGATTTTTTTTGTGCATTGCAGTTAATAGCCAATTCACCATGTCTCGAAAGAGTCAAGGTGACTGGCGCAATCTGCTTGCAAGCCGAAGGTTATGCACATTTTTATCTTGCGGTACGTGATGCAAGCTTGTTGAATGTGTCTGCTACCAGTGGGAAGTAAATAATAATAAAATACAAGTTAATAGCGGAAAATAGAGACAAATTCAATGAAGAAAAAGTTCTAAAAGTAATGAAGATTAATTTAGATGCTGATCAACAGTAAATAGATAATGCAAAACAAATGTAAAAGATTTAATAATAATTACTGAAGACAACAAAAACAAACCGTAACTTGACAGGTGGAATCGACGCCCTTCATTACCCGAAATCCTATCCGGATCTAGTGGCATCTTTCGAAAAGAAAAGGAACCATAAAGATTCTGACGCCTGTTGATGTTAAAATAGAGATAAATATTTAGGGGAGGCAAAACAAGCGATTGATGAAATAGAAAACTATAAAGAAAACAGAAACTACGGAAACAGGAAAATCGAGTTATAAGAAATAAGCTCTATAATTAATAATCCTTAAGTCTAAGACGAGTAGTCTGTAAACATTAGTAGTATATTAATTTAACATTTAAGTAAACAAAGTTGATTGTGATTTGTTACGTTCCTCTCGCACCATCTACTACAGAACTGTCAGACAAATCGGCATGGGTACAGCTCGGGTATCATGAAGCATTCGAAACGTACAGCCAGTTTGTGGACAATGTGGAGCGCATCCACGTGGACAAGGTGGGCCCGAGAGAGTTTATCGAGCGGTTCGAGCGCATCTATCAACCGGTGGTCATTGAAGGCATGCAGGATGGGTGGAAGGCACGCCACAAGTGGACACTGGAGCGACTGGCAAAGAAGTATCGCAACCAGAAGTTTAAGTGTGGTGAGGATAACGATGGTTACAGTGTTAAGATGAAGATGAAATATTACGTCGAATATATGCGCAGCACTACGGACGATAGTCCACTGTACATATTCGACAGCAGCTTTGGTGAGGTAAGTAGGATGCTTTTATTATTTTTTTTAGCTACTACTATTTACACTTTGCCGTTCCGTTTTTCCGTCGATCGCTGTACTGTGTAGCATCACAGACGCCGGAAGCTGCTGGAAGATTACGAGGTACCGCTCTACTTTCGGGACGATCTGTTTAAGCATGCCGGTGAGGTACGTCGACCACCGTACCGGTGGTTTGTGATGGGACCGGCCCGATCCGGTACAGGCATACATATCGATCCGCTCGGTACGAGTGCCTGGAATGCGCTGGTGCACGGCCATAAACGGTGGTGCCTGTTCCCAACCCACACACCGAAGGAGCTGCTAAAGGTGACCGGTTCGATCGGGGGCAAGCAGCGAGACGAAGCGATCACGTGGTTTAGCTTGATCTATCCGCGCACGAAACAACCGGACTGGCCCAGTGACTGTAAGCCGGTTCGTATGCAAAGACCTGAATGTGGTCTTACACCACAATACTTACACGACCCTTTCTTTTGCAGCTTGAAATATTGCAAAAACCAGGCGAAACGGTATTCGTGCCGGGTGGCTGGTGGCATGTGGTGCTTAACCTGGACGATACCGTCGCGGTCACGCAAAACTTCTGCAGCCGTACCAACTTCCCGGTGGTATGGCACAAAACGGTACGCGGCCGGCCAAAGCTATCGAACAAGTGGCTCAAAGTGCTGCAGGCGGTCGAACCGGACCTGGCAAAGATTGCATCCGAAACCGATATCGGACAGAGTACGGGCGTTGCGTCGGACAGCTCGAGCAACTCTAGCTCATCGTCTTCCAGCTCGAGCAACTACGACGACAGCGACTGTGAATCGAACACCGACAGTGGCCAAGAGTCGCTTTCGGCGCATAAATCAAAAAAGCATAAAAAATCGAACGTCATCAACGATGGTGATAGTGCCGTTGACAATTCGCTGAATGATTTCCCACTCTAACCCCCAATACGACAGATTTGCGCAAGGAGTTTGGAGTTTTGTTTTTTTTTCGCTTCCTTTTTTTTTGTTTTCAATTTTGAATATAGTTTTTTCTTCCCTCTTCTAATTATTCGAATGGTTTTTTGAAATACATCAACATGCAAAGCGCCAACTTTCTCAATCGGACAATCGGTCGAACATTTTATGCGACCAGCGAAAAGAAAAAAAAGGAGGAAAATTCAAAGAGTTATGATATCTGATTTCTCTTATCATTTCAGCATAGTATTACCAAAAACGTCGTGTTTTTGCTTACGTTTGCCGTATGTTTATTTATGCGTCACGGATTTAAGAATCGAAGGAATTGGGCACGTAGAACAATGTAGAATAATTAATTCAATTATAGACTTTAAAAGCAACGGTACGTACCGCGCACAGAAATCAAGGGATGATGTGATGTAAAAAAAAGCAAACCCACGTGCATGTACTGCGTACACGATATGCAGTGCAATCGAAGGAAATGAAGAAGAGGCTCTTGTCAGGGTTGCGATTAGTGGGTGAAAGGCGGCAATGAGAATTTTCCTGCCGTATTGAACGAGAACGGAGAAGAAAATAATCAAGTGACACACTGCGGGCAAAACAATTCAATTCCAATGAACCATCATTATCGACTGAATGGAAGAAGAAGAAGAAAAAGATGTAAAAGATACTCTGTAATGCGTTACAAGCGCCAGCCCAAGGGGAGGGGAGGGGTTCAGACGTAGAATTTCACAAACGAAACATTTGCATGTAATCAGCGGTATTGTGCCTTTTGTGACGAATAGGGTGAAATAGCAAAACACACTAACAAAACAAAACAAAACAAACGGAACAAACAAGCAAAGAAAAAGCAACAACAATGGCGGTATGTTTTGTAGCGCGATATGCCGTCTTCTAATATTAAGTAGCTAATATTACATACCACCCCCTTGTACGAATGGAACATAAACTGGTACTGATTTAAAAAGCAACAAAAAAATATCCTCTCAAAACGATCCTCCGTAATAGCATACAAACAATGAACTCTAGAGAAATAGGAATCAGAATTTTGTTAGTTTGTTTCTCAAATGAGTTATCTTTCTTAAGCTTGCATTCAGTTGTCACAATACATCTCTACAACATAACTACAAGAAATAGCGAAATCAGAGATAAATCTGTACTTTAATATGAAACTATAAACTTTGTGAAAGAAGCGTTTTCGAGAAGCGTTTGCGGCCGTTTGGGCGCACAATACAACGACCATTCACAAACATTAAACTAATGACCAAGCTATACGATTATAGTATAACATGCAATGCAACTGCTGGCAATATGGCGTAATAGGGAGATTGTTAAGTATTCGGCAAAGTGTGACCGAGGAAACGCATGCTACTAACCGGAGTTTTTTGTACAACCTATCGTAGTCAATACAAAGCAAAATCAGGCTGCCCCCCCACCCTCCTCAACAATAAGCAAACAATGAAAACGGTACATAATTCCTGAAATTATAGTTAGGAAGAAACAAAGGAAATAGGAAAATGAAATAAATGAATTATGCCAATGGAAACAATATTATCCCGTGAACATTCTAAGGGTAGCGGGATTTATCTATATATTATTTAATGAGATCATGGACTAGCCGCAAATTAATAGTAGAAACGCGCTTTTTAGTGATCTTCACGTAAATTGCGCATGTTTGCTTGATTATTTTGTTATTTGTTCCTAAGTTATAAATTGATTTAAGAGTTCCGAAATAACAGAAATGCATCCCGATAAGCACCACACATCAGTTAAGTTTCAATTTAGACGTAATCCTGACGATTACGTTTACTGATATATTCCAAACAAACGTTTTTGGGGATGTTTGTTACGTTATGACGCACCAAGGGGAACAAAAACGATATGCACAGTCTTTTTTGTGAATTTTTAAACATTATTAAACTTTGCTTAATATTAAATTAGGAATTATTAGACTTTTTTGAAAAGCATTTAAATTTTCTAATTGTAACTGTTTTTGAAGCCATCGTTTTTGAAGAATTTCCAACGCGAAAAAATGCATATTCTACATATGCTTCTTTTGTTGTGCTAAAGTAAACAACAAAACAGGGAGAGGAAAAACAAAAAAACTGGAATTATCCAACAATACGATAAATGTAAAATTTATATTTGATCGTTACAAGATCGTTTTCAAATTTGATTTAGAAACAAACACAGAAAACGCTTCACGAAGCGTTTCAAAAAACGCTTCTTATTTGAAAACAGAAATAACCAAATTGAATACAGTATTTTTATTCCGGTATACAGAATTTATTAAAAAAAAAAGAAAATAATTTTTTTTTAAATAATTTTTCACTCTATTCAGGTTGAAATATGTTTTTCAATTGAAAAAGTTTAAATTTTGTTCCGATATATTTGATGTAGCTGGCTGCTAACGTATGTACATTTGTGTATAAATATATATGTGTGCGTGTGTATGGAGCTGTCAAACGATTTCGCCTTATTCGCCGCGTACCGAAACGGACAGCCGCAGTCTCTTCGGACGCCTCATACCAAGCAGGTGGGCAAAAAGCGGCCTAAAGCGTAACCATACAGTGGCCAGTGCGTTGGAACATCCGGACCGTATTTTGCGAATTCTGCGACCGTTTTCTGCATTCCCCGCAACAACAAAAAAAAAGCACAGTGTCGGTCGTGAGTGTACACGTGTGTGTGTGTGTGTGTCCCCGGGGGAAAAGACGAACACCGGGACAGGTGCGGCCTCCGTCTTTGCTGCGTCCCGTGCAGCTTCTTCCTTCTGTTTTTTTTTGCGTGTGTGTAGTTTTGCTATTCTTGCCTGCTCCAAAAGAACCAACACAACGACAATCACGCACGCACACACACACACGCGCACGCACACAGTTTTCGCATGGTTCCTCCCCAACGGACGGTTTCCGTTGCGTTGGCGATTTGTGTCGTTTCCGAGGGGAGCCGCAGCTGCTGCTGGCGTATGGTCTCACCTGCACGGTAAGCGTCTGCTTCACCCGACAGCCATCAAAATGGCGCTGGTGGCAGAGAGAAAAAAAAATGGTCGTGAAGAAGAAACTGTTCCGGTTTCAGATTGCGGTACAAGCGGCTTTCGTCGGTTCCGGGGCGATATGGAAACATACACTCCGAGGCGGAGAAATGTGCTCGACGCCAACCCGCCGTGCCCCCGCATTAGTGTTTGTGATTGCGAGCGAAAGAGGGACTGTGGGAGCAATTGGGATGAGTTAGTGTGTAGCGTTAGGTAGCGTTTTTTTTTTTTGCACGACAATTTAATAAGGACAGTAGGACCCGTTTATAGGACACGGCATAGGATAGGAATGTGGCTAACTAAGGCTTGTTAGAAATGATAAAAGAAAGAGGAAACCCACCTCTCTCAAGACGTTCCGGAGTGAAAAATCCACTGTGTCCCCCGTGCACAGCAAAGGGAGAAAAGTAGCCCGACAGTAAGCACCGACAGCTGGTAATGGGACGTGAATGATGTTTTCTTTTTTTTCGTGACCCGTGGAAAGGTTTTTTTTATAAGTAATTTGCGTACAGTTTTGCCATCAGGTAGAGGAAGCAAAATTAGGGAGCCTTCACAGCGGCACGGTGGCGAAAAAAATGGTACAGAAAAATTGACCTTCGTGTGAGGAAAACAGTCCAACATATATCAGGCAGTAGTGCATACAACAAAAAAGAAAACCCGCTTCACCCCCCCCCCCCCCCCCCCCCCCCCCCCCCCCCCCCCCCCCAAAACAAAACCCAACCCACGGAATGGGTCCGGTTTTCCATTCCATCGCTCGGAAACCTCGTCCGAAGAGGATGAGCAACAAAAAGGCAACATACTCACGGATGATGATAATGGCATGGCTACCCCTGCACTTCCTCAGCTGCTGTACCGGTTCTGCCTTGTAGACTGTCTGTTTATTTTTGTGTGGTCGTCTTACCATGCTAGCACAGAACCGCACAACATGCAAAAAACGGACGGTCCGAACACGGTGGCAGGACAAATGTTTCTCAGGCATTCGGGGAACTGCGCGCAGGTGGAAGGTGGATGCCAAGATGGATACAATCCCCGCTTAGTGTTCTTCTCCTACCAGAAAGATCGTCTCCCGTACGGCGAAACACAACTGTGTCCAATTTCCCCAAAAACTAAACGCAAAACTCCCACCAACCCACCAGAAGCGGAAAAACCATGTGCCGGGAAAACATAAC
Source organism: Anopheles vaneedeni (assembly GCA_016170025.1). Lineage (NCBI taxonomy): Eukaryota > Metazoa > Arthropoda > Insecta > Diptera > Culicidae > Anopheles > Anopheles vaneedeni. The sequence continues at coordinate 14,484,155 of CM028117.1, forward strand.
AAAGCACAAATTCTATTCTCTCGGCCCCGTACTCACACAGACACTTTCTTTGAAGGCTTGAGTGGACGACATAGTGGAGAAATTCGGAGGAAATTCGTTTGTTGTTTCTTAGGACCAGGACCAGCTCCAAGTGGCCCCACAGTTTCAAGGGACCGGAATTGGGGGGGGGGGAGAGGCTGTGAGTAGAAATAGCCATTTGCATCGTGATTTCAACACATGGGGACCGAACCCCCCGCCCTCGATAGTACATGTACGATTCACCCGATGGACGATGGAATGGACGCCACATTCGGTTCCGGCCATTCCGGCTTTTTGGGGCGTTGAATAGGAAAATTTTCTTCATTTTTTTCTCTCTCTCTCTCTCTGGTAAAGTTTTTTTCTTCCTCTGACTCTCACTTCACTCTCCTTTCTCTTCTGTCTCTGTTCCTTTTCCCCCTTGCTAGTGTGCCCGGAGGCTGGAATATGTTTCAATTTCCTTCGATTGTTATGCATGAGAATTTATGAAAGAACATAAAATTAGCATATTCTTCCTTCGACGAATATTGGATGAATTACCGCTTCAGAAGGGTGGCGGAGACCCAACACCGGCCAGTCCAATCCAATGGACACATATGTCCGTATCGTGTGTGTTGGTTCTGCTTCATTTTCGCGCCAGCTTCGGACAATGTATCGTTTAGGTGCTGGCGGAAAAATCGAACAAAACCCCTCATTTTACCTTAGCGTGGTTTCTTACCACCGCCACAGTCACAAAAGAAAATCTTGGCTTGGAGAAAAAGGCCATAAATACTAACTCGCTTTCAAAATAAAACACCCCACCAGTTTTCCCACCCAAAAACTCTTCCAATTTCTATTCGGTGTTTTTTCCTGTCTTTGTGTGTGTGTGTTTTTTTTTGTTTTGCATCCCCTGTTCACTGTGCGTTTTGTTGCGAATGTGTCCTTCTTTTTCGTTTTTTTTTGTGTCGTTTTTTTTTTTTGTTGGCACATTCGGCCACAACCAGCAACTCGATTGTTCCCTGTCACGGAATGACATTAATCAATAATTGAACCCTTTTTTTTTACTGCTGCCTGCGTCAATTCCATTTCATCCAGCATACGTTACCGTGCAAAACTGACGAAACGACTCACCAAGGGTACGGGTGGCCTTCGGTGTGTGTGAGATGAGCCCTGAACTTTAAACTGAAACACGGCCGTCCGGATTCAGGCAAAACTAAAATAAAGCGTCAAGCGCTGTTCACTCCATAGGGCCAAAGGGTCGCGGCCCAGAAGTTCGATTGGAAATATTGACAGAGAAAGGGGTTAATATGTTCACCCCGGGGTGCTAAACTACTGACGGAGACACTGGCCACCACCGGTGGTAAGGTAATCCACCGTACGATTCGGTCCTTCGCATCCCCGGAGTCGTGTGTGTGTGTTTTTTCATATTTGCTACTAGTTCTTGTGTTGCAGTTTTCTCGGATGGCTCTCCTTTATGGAGTGTCGCCTGTGAAACATTGTCACGAATTTTAAAACTCAAACAACCCCTCGGTACATTCCCCGCCGCGATTGTCTACGTCGGTCTTCGGTACGGAAAAATGACTTGTCATGGTTTTGTAACGGTGTGTTTCGATTTCGATAGGAATTGTATATCGATTCCCGTTTTCTACTCTGTTGAGCTGGTGTGTCAGTTTTATGCGTTTTTTTTATTTCTACTCTGTCCTCTCGTTCTCGGCAATACTTTCCCACATTTGCCGTTGTTTGACCGAAGCAGCAACTCGATTGCTACGTGCCACAGCATGCAGCGTTGTGTGAAGTGTAAAATTTTTATTTATTAGTCCATCCCAGAACCGTTACGTTACGTATTTGTGTATCGCGAACTTTTGAAACTTATCCCTGCTCAGGGTGAATGATGTATTCCGTTTTTTCCCGTTTTTTTATTTCTGTAGTTTTGGTGTTGCAAAATTTCTTACCTGCGTTTGATGATATTTCTGCTATTTTGGTTTTGAATCCAAACCCACCGGGGGAAGGGTGCCACAAAACGGATCCTAATGCATTGATTTATGTTATGCAGGAAAAAATTTCCAAAACCTTTGCACGTACGCGTTTCACATTAAAGGGTTGAAGTGGAGAGGAATTAAGGTTAGCACATGGATGATGCCTATCATGCCAGTAAGAACTGAAGCAGGATTTGAGGTAGAGAGTCAAAATATGTATACGTTTGGAAATAATCCATCGAAGCGGAATTGTTTGCGCCTTTTTTAGACAACCCGCGTCACTTGAGTTTAACATTTAACGTTTGTGTTTAAATATAAAAAAAAATTAATGATCAACATTTGTTTTGGTTATAATTAAGCAATTATACTTAAAGTAATAAAACTTAGAGGTAATATCTATAATTATGCATTTGAACCTAACCAAATGAGATTGCAAAGTGTTTCGTTTCATTTCGTCTAAATTACTACATAAATAATTACAAATGCTGGCGTGGGTCCTGAAAATTTAAAATAATCACGTTGAAATATTTAAAACATTGAAGAATACAATTAAGTGTGAATTTGTATAAGCAAAATCTTCATGCATCTTATACGGTAACTATTCTTCCTGACATTCCGGTGTAGAAATATAACAAGGGTTTAGTCGTCATTCAACCTTTTCTTAGTGTAAATGATTTTTTATTTGAGGAAATTTGAATATATGTGGATTTTAAAGATAAACAGCGCCTGGACATACAACCAAAACACACAAAATAGATAAATTTATGAATCTTCGATATCACACATCTGAAATGAATCAAAAGACAGTCAACTTCATCTTGTAGAGCAAAGAAAAACTAAGGAATTCAGTAACTATTACTTCTGTCAACACAATTTAAATTTAAGGATTACGGCTTTTTGAGATTAAGTTTTTCATCGAAAAGAAGTCATGTGTATTATATTCCAATATATTTTAATGTTCTTTATTTCTATTAGTTCATGATAGAGTCCTTCTTGACCTTGCTGGCCACCCTTCACGTATCACAATGAAAATCAAAATATCGAACACGGTTCCATTCATTACAATCGATCATCGCTGAACGCTCGTACTCGTCAACCGACGAGAAACCTCTCGCGGAGAGGCAGCCTCTCGAGTGCGTAACGTATCCAACAAAATATTTGTATATTTTACCAATAAATGCTTTATTTAATTTACATTTTGGTATCTAAATAACCATAACTCTCATAACCATTTAACGTCCCATTTAAAGATAAAAACAAATGTCCAATATCCGTACATAATGATGTGGCTTATTACAAGGCACCATCAGGACACCGTACATCATCATCCATTGATGTCAGCCATTTTGCAAACAAAACAAAACAATTCACCCACCGAAACCCTCACACAAATGAAACTCATGGCACAAAAACCAAAAAAAAAAATCTCCCGACAACAACAAAATCCCCCGAGTAATCTTCTCCGTCAGAGCAGAGCAAATTTTACGCGACGAGTGGCCACACCCGATTCAATTCGCGTTGCATTTTTATCCTTCCGAGCGCATTGTTTGTCGATATGGAACAAACGGTGCGTACCTATTTATTGCTACGCAAGAGCATTTTTTTCCACCCTACCGGAAGGGTAGATTTTCCCTGTTAGCGTTTATTTTTCACCTTCCACAATGGGTGGTTAATGCGACGCATTTTGGTTGGTTAGCCGTCCAGTACTGCACCCCCTTACGTACAACGGTCAGCAAACGTACGAGGTAAGAACTTGCTACAAACCAAAAACGACTCATTCAACGTAATGGCGGACGGACCACGGAGCATGAAAAAGGAGTTTTATAACGAGCAAGCCACAAACTGGAATAAACGATACGAAAAATAAAAAAAAAAAACACATAACGCTATTGGTGACACATATGGTCAATATTGA
>CM028117.1:14488070-14516489 GCA_016170025.1 Anopheles vaneedeni
GGACAAATTGGACCATAATTTCCTCTCATTGAGGAGTTTTTATTGCAAGCCGAAGGTCTTTAATCATATCGGTTCTGCTTAAGATAAATAGCCATTGGGTGGTCGATTTGTTGATATAAGATCACCGGCAAACTAATCCATATTAAAAACCTTCTTCCTGCCCGATTTTTGGGTAGAGCGCCCTCTATGGGTCGATCCTGGATCGGTTGGTTTGTTGTTCCTTGTTGCATTAATTTGTAATAACGAACAGTTTGAATATTTTAATACAATGTAAAACGAAAACAGAAAAAAGGGACAACATGTAAGATGCCCTATAGGTTTTCTCCCTTTCGTAAAAAAAAATTCACTAGTTAATATACTTCCAAGCTGTCAATCGTGTTCTAGCGATGGATAAGGAATGCGATCCTGTACACGCTGGAGATGAACTATCCTAACTAATGGAATGTTTTATCTCTCTGTTCAAGTGGAATGTGATGAAAATAGTGAGCGATGCAATTTATGTTTGATTATCGACAAAATAGGATAATGTTTTCTCTCTTTGTTTCATTATAAACAAAAGGCAAATTCTTCTAAAAATCGGGAACAACTTCTTTACCACCCAGCACCCATAAAAAAGCCCCTTTTGCATTGCACTTTCTTTCTGGTTGATTAAAAAATTCATGCATTTATGTTTGTTTTTCTCTCTCTCGTTTTCTCCTCCAGCTCTAGTGATCGTAACGGCTTGCCTGCAGACGTTTGTGCTTCGTTTTAGTGCTTCTTGTTGTGAATGTGAGGTGTTAGCAAAATTGTGATCCCATTCACCGTTGTACGTAAACCGTAATATAGCTATTCTTTCAGCCACGCGGTTTTTCATTAAGCTTCGTGCGAAAGCGTCCTTTAAACAAAATTCCCCATCGCCGGGGGGAGGTGTTAGAAGAGAAGAAGAAAATTTAGCTTCGGCTGTGAAACAAAAATCGTTCGTACCGCGTGGTGTTGTGACGGAAAGAAGCGCCTAGTGATAACAACGCCGAAAACCAAAATCGACAAGCAAAATTTGAAGGAAACAATACGAGACAACAGAACACCGCAACAATCAAACTCAATCCACACGGGGTGTGCTTTTTTTTTGCAATTGCAATTTCATTTTCTTGCCCCCTCCCCGCCCGTCAAGAGCCTGTTTGTAATCGGAAAACGCGCAGAAGGAGAAACGAATGGGAACAGAGCAGAACAACATGGAGCTTTTCGAGAAGGGAAACATCATCTACATCAAGCGAAGCGATGGTAGGTGAACAATTATTTTTCAGCAGTAATTTTTTCCAACCATTTTCCCGGCGCTTTCGGCACAAAAACGTGTTTTTCGAAGGAAGCTAAATGTTTGTCATACGCAAGCAAAGAAATGGGCATTACACGCGCACCGGCGAGGAGTGTGTCCAAAAATAAATCGCCACCGCCGTTTCTTCTCATTTCGCCGGAGAAAAGTGCAACTGCAACTGTATCGCTCGTTGCATCTCTGGCTCACTGCGCCACTTTCGCTCTAATGCGCTCACCAGGAGGACACATTTTGTGCAGTGACGTTTCTCACGTGCATTATTCCCACGCCACGGATGCATCGCTGCCTTGGTGTGTGTGTGTGCGTTAATGTTGCAGCATATTTTTCTCGCCTTTTCACCATCATATGCGCTTCGATGCAGGTTTATGCTGCGTTGTAAGTGTATTAGTTAATACACAGGACATTTCACTGTTTGATTTCCCCCAGGTTTTGTTAGAAGAGCAGCTGTCTAATGTTGTTTTTTTTGTAATGCTACGCAATGTTTTATAGCATAAAAGCTTTTATTGAAGTTTCCTATTTTCTTCTATATAGTTTCCTACTGGTTCCTCGTTTTAAATGACGAAATCATGTAAAGAAGCCCCCAGAAGGATCGATATTTTAAACCAAAAGATTTCATGTTAGCTGTCCAATCGAGACAACATTACAGGGTTTCTCAGGCCCAGCTCAACATCGTAACACCGAATCCGTAAAATCATTACTCGACACTGGGAAATGCGTATTCGGCAGATCTGTCAGTGCAACCTGTTTAGTCTACGCATTTCGATGCTTCATTGTAATCGATCTTCAACGCGTTTGAAAATTTAAAACTTACGCTACAATCGAAGCTAATTTTCATTTGAAAAACAAAATAAATATTTATGAATTGGTTTATTTTCGTTCGTTCGTATGAAGCAAAATTAAGGAAATAATTTGTTTCTTAGCCCATATTTACCTACATTTATTTATACTTAATGTTAGGGGGAATTCAGTATTTTTTATGTTTGCTATTCTTATAGTTTTGTGGAAATTAATTGTTTAAAATAAAATCTATAAAAAAATATGATATTCATTTGAGTACATCAAATGAAATGTAACGGATGTTGATAGTATCGAAATAGGTAGTATAAACATTCAGTCAGCGACGTGTTCGTCATGTACGCTTTTCCCAGTGTCGAGTAATGATTTTACGGATTCGGATACACATTTTACGTTGTCGAAAAGTGGTGTTACGGTGTTGAGCTGCCCTGAAAAACCCTGTAAAAACGGAACAATTTGTATAGACACACACGAGGGAAGGTTCACCGGACGAATGTAGTGACACCCATTATGAAGGACTATAAATAGCACCCGGCACCCTCCAGCGGCACGCACGAAAAGCTCCCTGTAATAAGCATCTAGTGGTCGCTGATTAAAGGGCAGCAGTGCGAGTAATTAAAAACGCCAATGAAACTCTTTAACATCTTTCTAACCCAACGGGTGTGAGAGAAAAGGAAGAAAATTTTTGGGAAATTCCTTTTTTTCAAACGATCAATATATTTGATTCGAACTTGTCGAAGCCATTTCGATTATCTATCGGCTGATGGATTTACGCCCGGTTGTGAAAGGATGCACGAAAATCGATATTAATATGATTAGGCTCTATATTTAATAGTCTATTAACCTCTTCACTTTCGTCTTCTTCGAACTGTTTCAATTATATTCTGCATCGGACCATATCGTGGTGATCATTTCTCTTATGTTCTCTCTAGATCCCGTCTAGAAGACATTCTTTCTTCAGTTTCCCTACAACAGTTGACTTTTAAATTATGGTTTTTATGTCTTCAAAATGCATTACCCTCATTTTATATACTGTTTTGCGATGATTGGTTTACATACAAACAAAAAAAAACAGCTTCCATTTCAGTTTCTGTACGACTTGATCGCCTTGGGTACTTGGGAACGCACTCTTGTGGCTTGTCTTGCTTGCGTAGGAGTCATCAACGGTTGTTGTGTCTGTGCGTACCGGATTTCTATCGAACTGCTGGTCCCGATTGCGCAAAACTCAACAACCGTGCTTTCCGATGTCGATGACCATCCAGCTTTCCATTGCCCGTCTTTTTTACCTAAGCAAATAAAAAAGAAATAATTTCCCATCATTTCAAGCATTTCCGTTCAAAGTGTTACTATCGGCAAAAAAGGACATTTTTGGGAGCTGGAACTTAAATGTTTCTCGAACATACTTTTCGAAGGCACGTCTCAGGGCGTCTTGCGAGACGCCAAACGGGCGGAAGAGGTGGATCTGATGTCAGGAAATCCACTGGGAAGGTTATGGAGCTGTGGATGCCCACGCGTAAAATCCCGCACACACAAAAGGTTCGATCTTGAATGGTCTCTCACCACACTATACCAGTTGCCAGTTCAAAAAAAAAATTATTATGAACCGCCCCTGCATTTATAGCTGCGTTTTGCTGGAACCGTGGTGCTGAAAGGTACGAGAGAAGCGGGGACACACACCGTTCCACCACCCAAGTGGTACCGCGGGTTCGGTTCGGTCCAGATGTCTCCATTTTTAGTTGTACCGTGGTACATACACACGAAACGCACGGAATTTCGTTGGGAGACGATTGTGTGTGTTTGTGTTTTTGCTTCTTCAGCATTAGCTTTTTCTCTTGGTTGCTCTGCAACTTCCGGCCATCCGTACCCCCATTTGGTTGACATCCCACTGGAAGACACTTGATGCGAATTTATGGTATACGAACTCGAAAATGATGCTTACGATGCGATCCCAACTAAAAATTTCATTTCGCAATCGATAATCTAAAAAAAAATAAAGCGATTAGAAGTTTTGTTTTTTGTCCTCCAAAGCGATCGTTTACCTTTCGCGCTAGTTGAGATTAGTGATTAGTAGCAATCTGTCAAACGCTACTAATCATTTTGATGGTAGTTGTGCTTGTAGTTGTTAGTACACACGCAGTCTATTCCCATCCAATCGATTCGGTGTTTTTGTTCTACATCGTGCATGCGGTTTAATCCGTGCAGTAAAAGACAAAACGGTGACTGATCTTCTATTAATCACGTTTATCATATCATATTTTTTTGATCCATTGTTTTTAGTGCGGTAAAGATTATTGGAAGCGTTCTGACGGAAATGTTTAACACTGGATTACGATAACGACGCTCATATTGATAGGAACAGGTGGTTTCCTTTCCGAGAACTGTCACTCGATGACGTACATCCATCACAATAGATGAGACAGTTTCGTACTAGGAATAGTAAAAATAAGTGATAAAAAGACTCTGTTCGGTACATCATATCGATTATCGGTTCCGGTGTTATCAGTAGCTGTGAGGCTCACACCCGCCTTTGTCGTTCCATTTATCGTTAATTCCGGCGCCGGAAGCGTTTTTGATGATGAAGTGATAGTGCAAACGAAATACTCTTTTGGCCGTATAAAATGTGAAACAGCAGACGAATGTGTACTTGAAATCAGAGAAAGAGGTAACAAGAAGTGTTTGATCAAACCAACAAAGAAGGAAGGAAGACAAAGAAAAAAGCATATGCGACAGCAAGGTTACGTCTGCTGTCATTTATAAGGTCTTCCCCCGTTCTTCCTTCGGGCAAAGGTGTGTGTGTGTGTTGTCCGATTTCATTTCCTTTTTTCGATAGAATGTGCAACAAAAACTGTCGCTTTTGGTTTCCCCCTTTTTTATTCCTCGCATCATTCCTTTCGCTCGTACACCTTTTGCCGGCTTTTTGCGATCGTGGCGCTTAAAAGTAACTTCTGCACCGATTTCTGTCTATAGCCGTGTGGTTTTTTGGGGAGGTTACTTGGGGGGCCTGCTTTTGTACTATCTCCCTTTTGCTGGAAAGCTCGTGCTGGTGTGCGTATACGCGCAAATTTTGCTTCGTACAAAAGACGAACACAAACATATGCTAAGGGGGAAGAGGCGTTTAGAACACGAAACACACACAAAGAACTGTCCTAAAAGCAAAAGAAAAGCAAAAAAAAAATGCTGTCTCTCGGTGTGTTCAATCGGTGGAACAACGGTGTGTTTCTGCTGGGTGTGGAAACGAACCCGTTCAAGAAATTCTTGTTTTTCGCTTGCTCCGCTATACCCGTTAGCGATCCGTGACTCATCTGGCCATTGTAGACACACACACACACACGGGCAAGGGTGACGTAGTGCCAGCAGAAACACCACGCGTGAAATAATCTTTCACGCAGGGTAAGCGCTGAACCACCGATTACTCACCCAAAAGAATGTACGGCAATATTGCGTCCGGAAAAAGGGGGGGTTTGAGCTGTACTCAACATTTTCGAAACGTTCACAAAGATCTGCCCGAACGTGCCATAATGGCGAGATGGAAATCATTTTTCCTTCCTGAAGGAAACCGAACGTGCGAATGGGAACCACATGGTGTGCCCACCAAAATATTTTCCAAAAAAAAGCAATTGTACTGTTCGGCCTTGCGCATGTGTTCATCTAATTAGACATAAAAAATAAATGTTCTAATGTTTCCGTTTAATAATCGAGTTATGCAATGGGCGAATTTTGACGGGAACATTAAAAGTTTATTTATGTTGATTGGTGATGACAATATTGGATACTGTTAATTAAAGATTATTAATTTGGTTTTTTTTTCTCAACTATTAATTATCGACAAAGTTGCATGAAAACGTGACGAAAAGTGCAGCAAATTCTATTCCTACGTAGATATAAATTGTGTTGAAACTTTTTTTAACCAGCTTATAAGTTAGTGATTAATATTTTGAAATTTTACTTTTAGGCTCAAAATTCAAACCAAAAAAAAAAGAAGATGGATCCATTAAACAGAAGGCACGAAATTAATACTGTCAATTGGATGATGTCATTCGTGTACAGCGAAACTACGATTGATTGAGAGTTTTCGTTTTGTGGGAAAAAAGACGACAGATATGATTGGAGAATTTGTTTTTTTTTTTAATCTACAAACAAGACCATTGCTTCATTTAAAGATATGCACAGCTAGACCCGCAAGAAGCAGATTACGAAAGTGTTAATATGCTGTGAAGAATTTATCATGTTTGCTGTGGTTTTTATAGTTGTGCAGTTTGGTTTATTCTTAAACAAACATTAACTTTGATTCTATCGACGATTTTATTCATGCCACGCAATGTTAAACATGCTGCAAATTTGCTCGCCGCATCCTGACATTTTTAGTCTAATTGGTAAGAGCGTGATGCAGCACCAGATAGGTTGGCTTATGATCGGATGGGTGACAGATCGCTGAGATTTTTTTTTTTCGTTTTTTGTAACCTTTTTATCGTTTTATTTAAATCATATTTTCTTTTAGTAATGAATGCTGTATTGGAAAAAGTTTTATTTCTATAAACAGTTAAGGAAAAAGTGTTTCAATTGACGATTGTTTTCATACCAAGCAGTGCTTAAGATGCTGCAAATTTGCTCGCCGCATCCTGACATTTTTTAGTCTAACTGGTAAGAGCGTGATGCAGCACCAGATAGATTGGCCTATGATCGGGTGGGTGACGAATCGCTTAGATTTTTTTCTCGTTTTTTGTAACCTTTTGATCGTTTTATTTAAATCATATTTCCTTGTAGTAATCAATGTTGTATTGGAAAAAGTTTTTCAATCAGCGATTTGTTTGGTATCGAGCAATGTTGAACATACAGCAACTTTGCTGTGTGTGTCAAACGCAGAATCGGTAAATATCGTAATGAACATCTGCAATGAACATACGCGGATGACGATGAACGTATCCTTTATCTCTACAATTAGACAGGCAACCATCGGGCCGGGACGATAGTTAATGTTGACGCTTGTCAAATTAACCGTGTGCAATACATGTGGCTGGGTTCGAATCCCAGTTGTTAGCGATCGTCCCCGGGAGTGTTTGCGAAACCAGTTCTCTTCTGTTAAAGTCTCTTGTTATCGTTAACCAATGTTAATATGGGACTCTCTCAGAAAGAACACGAAATTGCAGACACCAGTAGCCCAGCTTTTGTGTACAGAAATCAAGTCATTCTACAGACATTAGAATTAAGTCCTCTAATGTTGTGCAATAGAGAGATTTGCAATAAGATGAGATAATGAAGTTGATTATGTGTACACAGGGGCGCTGCAAAACATACTAACACTCTCTAAAATACCTATGAATTAACATTCCCCCTTCCCCCATCCCTTCCTTTTGCATTTTTCCATAGTTTTTGAAATTCAAACAAAAGTAACAAAAAGTAAGCATATAATAAAACACATTAAAATATTTTTGTACATTAACATAAATACCCAACGAAACGTAATGATGGAAATCTCATTAAGTAAAAATTATGTTTTACCTGTTTTTTCTGTAGTGTCCAAAACAGACTTGGTATCTGTTAGTTTCATCAGCTTTCCGTAGAAAAAAAAAGTTACATCTGCATTGAATTAATAAGAAAAAAAATTGAATTCAATGCTGCCGATAGTTTGAAGCTTATAAAATACAAAGAAAACCCTTTTGCAAAATGCATCATCATGGATTACTAAAAGTAAATATGATTTAAATATTTAAAAGATTATATTAACAGAGAAAACAAAATTGTGACGAAGTTCATAGTCTAATTTTTATTTCTTTTTAATTTTTCTTGTCTTTTAACTTTCTTTTTGTAGTTTTTTGTTTCATTTCAATTTACTCCTTCGATTACACTCGTCCTAGTTTCTTTATCCTGTGGACTATGGGATCATTTTTTTATGTTTCCTTTTTTTCTTCGTGCTGCTGTGTCCTCTTTTAATGTTTTAGAAATTTTCAATGTCGATGCAACCATCCATCAAGCCCGCACCAAACAAGACAAAATGATTCGAAAGTTCACGCCTCACCTTTTTTTTGTATTTTCTTTTTTGGTACACTTATTTTTCTTCTTTACCGGCAGCCTGTTGGAATGTTGGAAACGTGCAATAACAACAACAAAAAAAAAACACACATGGAAAACCCCAATGTAACACACACAGTAACAGAGATTGATGTAACAGTAACAAAGAGAGGGAAAAACACGTTGCTTTTCCACCTCAGCATCAAATGGTTTCGGTGGCCAAGTTTCCACCCGAACAGTGCTCAACCAGATGTGTGTGTGTGTGTGAAGCTGGTGTAGTGTAGTAGCTCGGTTGATCGAGCTGTTGTTCCCCCTCACCCCTCTGGCTTTTCCTCCCTTCCCGGGAGTGTCTCTTTTCCACGATCGCTCTTTATCCATTCGTAATGGTAATGGAAACCTTTACCTATATGACGGACAGATACGAAACTTATCGCGATGGATGGATTAGGGGTTTTTCACCCCGTTCATGTTTCTCGCTCTTCTTGTGTTTTTTTTTCCTTTATTGCGTTGATCGATTTTCCTCACCCCCTGTGAGCTGTGCTTTTGCAGAAATGGCAACCCAACTTTACGGTATGCAGCGTGGTAGAACGGATTGCTTACTTGCGAGCGAGTTTATAACACCGTTTTCATTTTTCCAACCGTTCAGGTTGTGCTTTTAATGGGCGAGCAAAAAACGAGAAGAAAAAAGTACAATCAATTATCAACTTTTGTGAAAATTACCCTACGAGCCGTGAGCGGTTAGGGTTTTTGGTGGAATAAAATGTCAACAAGAGTACGGTGCAACGCCGATTATCCGTGCTCATCGGGATTCGGCCTTTGCCGGATAAGCGAATATCACGGATAATAGGCACAACTCTTTTTATTGATAAATATTAGTGTTTAGTGTACAACGGGTGAACTTTTTTCTTCTAAAGCAAGATGTTTATTTTCTTATTTGCACTTTGCAAAAGCAATCCGTTCTATTTGGTCGAAATTGAGCCAATTGTATCATTTCTTACTGAGGCTTTTATTTCTTGTCATCACTGGTATGCAGTTAATATGTCAATTCACCTATGGAACTGTCATTTCCGAGCTGCACGGATAATGGGACAGCCGGATAAAAGGTACTCGGATAATCGGCGCTCCACTGTATTTGAAATGGTTTTATTTTACGTTCTAAATTTTAATTGTTATTTGATAATAATTTGCTTGCTTAAGAATCATTTTTAGCATCAAAAGGGCCATCATAGTATAGTATATAGGTATAGATACTATATACGCTTTATCTAGATATAGAAATGCCCTTGAAAAAAGAGGCTATTATCCATGGAAATCGATTAACCGGGATCAGTCCGGTCCCGAGCACCCCGGATAATCGACGTTCTACTGTATGTCAATTCGACTTAGGAACTGTCATTTCCGAGCTGCACGGATAATGGGACAGCCGGATAAAAGGTACCCGGATCGGCGCTCCACTGTATTAAATATTTTAAATTTGCAACAAAAAAAAACTGTGGTACATAATGTTCCTATACCTCGTGTTAGTAATAATTGATTGTATTGCACAATTTTTCGCTTACATAAGAAGCGATTTTGCTTTAAATTATCTTCAAATGTGATGAAATTAATTCCATCAAATTCCATCCATTCCAAATTCCATTTCCATTCCATTCCAAATTGTATTCCATCAAAAAAAAAAATCATGCATCAAGGAGAGACCAACTTCAATATAAATAATTCATATAAAAACGTAAGCATCGTTTGAAGGAAAAAATAAATTTCCCCACACGCGGAAAAGCGAACGTATATGACATTTTTTTTACGATGCTAGTTTACAGCATTCGAACTAAATTTAATGTTTGTTTTTCCTTCATTAGCGGCGAATGCCTTAAATTTTGCAATTGATATTTATTTCTCACTGTTGATTAAAGTTTGCAAAATCAGTATGCAAAAAGAAAAAAATCTTAAACAAAAAAAAAGAAAAGGTTCGTTTCATATTATTGTCCAAGTCTTTCTATTGGCAAACCGTACAGGCGACAATGCGCATGCGGTTTAGTTGCATCCCATATATGTAAAAGGGTAGTAAAAATTAAGATGTAAAAACTGATACTTTTATTACGTTTACTAACATCAACCTGGATGAGAGATGAAGGGAGACAACGGGAGAGAGAGAAAGAGAGTGATGTTTGACGCATTAATCCGTCGCGTCGGGCGTAAAGCGACGAACCCTTAACGAGTTAAATTTATTCGTTTTTTGTTGTTGTTGTATTCGATCTTTACGATGCAACGATCGTAAATGTTTTACTTTATTGATCTGGGAAAATTTTACTACCGAAACCTTTTGCCCAGATCTGTCCCAGATTATTACTTCCAGCTTTGTGTCTCATTTGCGTGTGCGAATGTGTGCCAATCCACCGGTGTGTGTTTGTGGCTCAAAAAGGGTGTGTGGTTGATCAGTTCTTTATAGCAAAAACTAAAAGGGCAAACATTAACTGCACTCATAAATGCAAACCTCCGCGCCATCATTTCTAGTTGCAGTGTGTTTTCTCATCTTAAACTAAATTTTATTGCGTTTGTGAAATTGATTGGCATTTATTTTATTATCCGTGCCGGTTAGGTTTTTTTTACTTTAATGCAAAAATGCGTCCACGCGCGATACATCGATTTTGCTCCGAGTGTCACCCAGTGTCATTGGGTTGCACACACACACGATATAAGCCGTAGGGGTGATGTCATTGAGGAGAGAGAGAAAAAAAGGGAATCCTTGTTTTAATGGGGGGACAATACAAAAAAGGAAAAAAAATTGTACACACACACATATATGGTTTGGGGTGTTGGGGGGAGGGGGGGGGGGGGTGGAGCAGCTAGGAAGAGAAATCACTTTCCGCAGTTTGATCGGCTTCTTCCTTTAGCCTGACCCGGCTTTGTGCCCGTGGATACCAGTTACCATGTTTGGGCATAGTTCTGAGAGGGGTGGGAGGGTTACCCCCTGGGAGGGGGGGGGGGGGGTGTACCGTGACCGTGACCCTGTATGTGTGCAATGACGAAGCGAAATTGCCCCCCGTCCGCGACATTGCGTTTCGCGTGCTCGCTACATAATGCAGTTGTGTGTCTTGAAACACCCCAAAAGAGCATAAAATGGGGAGGTCAGCATATTGCATACTTTTGCGGTTCGTGTGTGTGTTTGAAGGATAAAGGATAAAATGAGTTCACATGTTTCTACCATTTTTCTTCAAACAAATTACCCTTCCTTTGCTTTCTCTCTCTCTCTCTCTTTCTCTCTCCTGAACTACTATTAATTTAAAACAACCCCCCAACTAACAACCATAAACGATAATGTATTCCATACCAACGTTGCACTTCTCGTCGCGTTCGCATCACTCCATGTTTGCGTGTGTGTGTGTGTATGTGTGTCTGCTGCATTTTTGACCTACGCCTGTGTGTTTGTGGATGGATGCAGCTTGCAATGCTACGTTTTCCGCTAACCCCCCGTCCCTTTTCCTTCTTAGGTGCCCTCTTCTTTTATAGCGCCAACCGCCTTCTTACATTCGCCATTGGCAATAATGTCGCGCGGGGCCCAAAAATAGCCCTCTCACGGTCCTTTGCGCAACTGCAAAACGTCATAGAACGAGCAAAGAGAAGGAGATGGGGAGAAGGCACTGTGAGTAAGAGGCGGTGCAAGGTCACCATCAGGACGCGTCATACAAACAGCAGAATAGCAAATGCCATAATTGGTGCATTTATTTTGCAATAGTTTAATTTTTTTTCACTTTTTATCAAGATGTATTAAGAACACAAAAAAAAACGAAAGCAATTGTTTCCTTTCATCATTGGTTTTTTATTGCTTATTGTTTTTTTTTGCTTTCAATTTCAGCTCACACAGCCTTGACTTTACTTCCAAATTTGAAACCAAAAAAAAAAACAGATTGTCTATTGCTGCGCCGAAATGCACCAAATGCAAATGGTGTAAATAAAGGCCAACAAACAACTATAAAAAGTATTTTCGTGTACGAGATCGGGCCTGCAGACAAATATGCATTCTTCTTACCTTTAGTGATGGAAAAATTCTTGTTTGTATTGAGAAGCTTCTATGTTTTTTTTTAGTTAGAGCTAGAAGGCATAAAACTTTTTTAATATTTTTGTTTACTCGAATAAAAAGATAAACATTTTGATACAATGTTATTGGTATTGGGAACATTTTTCATCTAAAATTTGTTTTTAAAAATGTTTTTTTTTGTGGTACAGTGTGAGACAAATCCTTTCACAGTCAATCGTACCACAGAATATAATTGGTTAAGATCGACCCAAATAAATTTTTTTTTGTTCGGTTAGAACGGCCTGGCCGTATCAAGACTTATTTTACTACGTAGCAGGAGCCAAATATTGATGTTAGTTAATTTATTCTTTTTTTTTTAAATAATTGACTTATTCTTAGCAGAATAACAATATTCTGCAATTTAAATGAAATATGACGGTGAAAAAATAAAAGTCAAAACAAAAGTCAAACGTCAAACGTCATTTTTTTTAAAGTGTGATAAGAATCAATATTTTATATTATGTTCGTATATTTTCAATATCGCTTAACTTTTCCAAAACTCACCAAAAATCGGTCGTTTTAGTGTACAAATTATATCGGAACAAGAGACAAAAAAATCTTCTGGCATTTCTTTCTGATTGTGTCATACACAGTTAATTAGTTACAGTTTATGTTGTTTGATAGTAGTTTTAATTTCTCGTTTAAACAATGTTAACCAAAAAGAAAATGAACGGATAGAAGGAAAGAGAGAGAGAAATTAATATCCATCGATGACACGGTGTGGAAAGTTACCGTGTTTCACCTGAAGGAAAAGAGTTACGAGTTTGTTTTTTTGTTGTTATTTTTGGTGCCGGTACTATTTTTTTTCTTTTCTTTCCTCTTTATGTTTTTGGGCTGATGAAACTACCTAAAAAAACCCATACAGACAACGCAACAGAAATAAAATAAAATTGAACTGAAATTGAAACGATGCGAGGTCCGGGAAAAGGAAATGTTTCACTCGGGGTGTTTTTTTTTTCTTTTGGTTTGTGGTAAAGCGGTGTGTAATATTTGTTTGGTGGGACCCCTTTTTTTTTGTTGGTCGATAGTCAGGAAATGGTTGAGAGGAAAAAAAGCCGCCCCCCTCGGGTGCGCTGTGAATTATTGATCAAATATCGGTGTGGAGTAATGGTTGGAATGAATGATAGAGACCAACACACACCTCGGTCGGTAGTGGAAAAATTAGAGCAAAGTTGCAATAAAGTAAGTAAGGTGGAGGAAAGATGAGGAAATTAAAGTACTTTCATTTCTTTTGACAGAAATTAAGGACAATGAAGTGTTTTTTTCTTTGTTTTGTTTTCACTACTGAAAATATATCCTTTGTAAGGCAAGAAAATAAAAAAAATCTTTTATTAATATTCTTTTTGATTTTTTAATTTGTAAAACAGCGAGACAAAAAAAAGGATAAGGATAAAAAAAACAAAAGTAATAAAAATAAAAATTAAATTTAAATAATATTAATATTTCATAACAGAAGGTATCATAAACATTGAGGAAGTCGGACACAAATCATCACCAAGGACAACACTAACATACATACATAAGGAACAGAGACGGGAAGTAGAAATAAAGGGACATTGTACATGGGGTACACCCGACCTTAGTCACCCCTGTTTATGGTCATATTGTGTTGTGCTCTGTTCCCCACAACAACAAAAAAAAAACCGTCAATTTCGTTAAGGTCCTTAACATCGCGCTGTCATCCGTATCCGTATGCGTGTTGTCTACTACTGCAGCAGTAAACATGGCTGTAGTAGAACAAGATACCGTGTGCGTGAGAGCGAGAGAGAGAGAAAGACAGTTATATAGAGGAGAAGAGTGGACCCCAGTTCCACGCAGCTGTCCAAATAAGGATTCACGGTTGGTTTCCCATCAAAGAACCCTCCGCGAATCAAACACACACACACACACATAAACAAACGGTCCTTATTTGTAAAAATGGTGGTTGACGGATGTCTTCTCCCACCCCGCCATATCTGTACGTACGCGAAGTAGTTCCGATGGTGGAGAGTGTCCTTCAGGACACATTGTTTAATCCGCAAAACCCGAAACAGTCGTCCTCGTTAGTTGGTAGACAGTGGACGGAAAGTTGCGTGTGCTCGTTGTTTTTTTTTAATAACAAACTGATACACTTCGAGGGAATTGTTTCAATTAAGAAAAGACAAAAAAACCCTCACAAATCCATGATAAAGCATCATCATGGTACGGGGGTCATGTACTTAGTCCATACGGAGAGTCGTTGGAAAGATCACATCGCGCGCACGTACACCAAATATGGTGTGATTCAATTGAAAATCGAAGAAGATCGGAACTGGCGAACCCCCTCGGATCCATTTTTTTTTTTTTTGGTAACGGTGTAACGGTGAAAGAATCACCCGTGAAGGCCACACCATCATCTGGCTCTCGCTCACACCCACACACACGATAGGACGGATCACTGCACATCCGTGTCATCGGGTCACTTCATCTTCCTCTTTTTTGTCTACGGGCACTGTTTTTTGCCCGTTGACCCTTCCTGTAACGCATTGTAACGCATTGATATTGATGATCGACACAGAGATATAAAGATTGCAATCGAAATAATAACCTCCCAGTTGGTGTGTGTGTGTGTGTGTATTCGGGTGAAAGGCAGTAAAAGTGTGAGACACACAGTGAGAGAGCTGCGGGCAATATGCCGCTGGAAGTTGATCCGCAGTGTTTGTTGTGCACGTGGGTACGTCGGCTGGGTTTTGGCGAACTTACGAACCTCTCCTCCCTTTGCTAAGTGTTGATCAATTCCCCAACGACGCAGTTAAGACGAGAACTCTCAACGCGGTGGACACCCCACTGTATCTCCTCGTTTTTTTTAATACAATAGACGCGAGTTTTGTGCTGTGACTTGATCTAACAAAATTGTGCCGATTAACAAGCAAATCATGCTGTGGTTTAAGAAGCGACTCAGCACACTGTTCGGTGGTGGTAAACGTACGACAAAGCGAGAAGACCAAGGGAAAGGTACTACAGCGGAGGATGGTGACCGTGCTGTACCGTCTTTAGAGTGCACTAGTGAAGCAACTTCATCAACAGCTGGTGCAACAGGTTGTTGCACCAGTACGGTTACCACGGCTACCAGCTCCTGTGAAACAGCAGTCAAACCACCGGCAAAGAATCGACTACCGAAGAAGCATCCGAAAGCAACGAGTATCCGGCAGAAGAAGAATGGCG
Organism: Anopheles vaneedeni; assembly: GCA_016170025.1. Lineage (NCBI taxonomy): Eukaryota > Metazoa > Arthropoda > Insecta > Diptera > Culicidae > Anopheles > Anopheles vaneedeni. The sequence goes on from CM028117.1 coordinate 14,503,442, forward strand.
ACGATAGCAATGTCCGCTGTGATCAGTGTGCCAACGGGAAGCAATGTAAAGAAGCAAATAACTGGTGTCTTAATCTCTCAGATCTCTTAACTAATTTATGACATATTTTTGTTGAAGTTTTTAATCTAATTTTCTTCCAATTTTTTTTTCCTCTTCTTTAACACCTCCAGGCCGCATCCATACGGCGATCGTGTCACGGTTCCACGAAGCGACACGCTCCGTCACGGTCGAATGGTACGAGCGGGGCGAATCGAAGGGCAAGGAGATCGAGATCGATATGCTGCTCGAGCTGAACAAAACCCTCCAGCATCAACCGCAGCAGCAGCACACACTGGAAGCGGTACCGGAAACGAGCAGCGAGATGTTACGGGAAACGCCCGCACCCGCCAACCTAGCACGCGTAAGTGTCCGGATCGGCTGGATCATCTCCTTAACTTTCATACACTATATCCGTTCCGTTGTAGCGCAAACGTGGATAACAAAAAAAGCCAAGGAAAACTAAGGAACTATTTCATTTTTCTCCCATCTTTCGGGTGGTACTCCGTGTTGCATTATCATTAACGCGTTGCAAGCATCGATTGCTCACGGCAAGATGTCGAAAAGGAAAATCTCAAAATTGAGAAGGAGAAGTTCCTGAAGAAAAGAGACTCCAGAGGTACTTGAAGATCTCTTTTGTTTAGTGAAGAATTGGTTCAAATATCATACCTCAGGTTTCCAAGGAATTCTGCCAAAAAGAGCATCAAATTCGAATTCGCACTAGAATTGAGGTTTCTTTCTGGAAGATCTAACCAGATATTCGCGAAACCTTGAAGAAGCAAACAGAAATCCAAAACAGAAGGATTTTATTGATCCTGTTCTGACTCTCATTTGTAATTACTGCCTTTAATTTGGAGATCAGTGAAATGTGAAAGTATTTTTTTCCAAGCTGGAGACAAGTGTACGCGAGTTCTTCGTCAGTAACATTTGTTCACTCCCTTAACTATTTGAAATATTTACATCAAGGCCGGTGGAATGGATAATTCTAATATAAGTGATGATGTTATGCAAAGCAAGCGTAAGCTTTAATGCTATTATAAAAGGATGTGAAGGATGAAAATTTTGATTTCCATACTATAGTGATCTCTTTATCTGAGATGTGCTCTGCATAGAGATGAACGTCAATGAATGATGATGAAAGGGAGATATGTAGAGGGCGCTGCTGTTGGTGTCCTGCTTACTCACAAAATGAACACTAGACGAACCAATAGGTTAGTTTCTATTCTTAGACCCTGCAGTTTGGAAGGGATAAGGTTTTGAGCAGCGATAGTTCATTCACGCCTGGTTTTTAGCAAGGACCCCTAGATGGAGCAATAGTAGTTGTTGCTATTTTTAGAATCTTAAGCTTTGAAGGGCTCGTACGGAACACATTAGAAGGCATTAGAACAAAAAAAACACCACTAGATGGAGCAATAATATTTGTTGCTAATTTAAGCTTCTTCAGTTTGGAAGGGCTTCAAAAATTGGGATAAGTTGCTTACGCTCTCAACTTATTAATTGTTTCGATGAAACGTGCGCAGAAATGACTTACTTTAATATTATTTTTAATTGATTTATACATATTTTATTTTCGAATCGATCTGTTCTCTCCAGCACTAGAACATGATTTGAAGAAGGCCAAAAAAAGTCTTCACCCAAAAGTGCAAATTGGTAATATTTGATAAAATCGATTCGCAAACGAAATGCGCTGTCTTGCAAGTGAAAATTTTAACCCTCGCAACAAAAATTGGGTATAATATGCACGTGCTTCTTCATAATCACCATTTTATTTTCGTTGTCAAAACAAGCTACAACGTACCCCGCTCCGTAGCCGAGGTCTGCTTTCGGTAGCTAAGGTACCGCATCCTTCCGGTTAGCCCGTTTTGTGCACGGTCACCACGAATCCGTGCTCTGGGGCCGCGCACTCCGGATGCAAATGGAGAGAGCACAAGCGCACTTTGGCGTAGGAAGGACCCGCGCATATCCTTGTTTTTGATATGAGATGTTGTTTTTTTTTGTTCAACAAACTGCCGAAAAAATAAACAAAAACGATGCACCCATGGCAACCTGCTTGATTTAGGCGAACAAAACGTTTTGTTGCTTGCAAACACCCACCCCGTCGTCTGAGGAGGATGAACGAGAGATGGTTGTGTAGGTTTGGTAGGAAAATTGGGCCGCAGCTAGATAGAGTTGTACATCCCTTAAAAAGGAGGAAACGCCAGTAAACCGCCGAATACGAACGCGAGTGCACGCATTTATTTATTTTTTTTATTCGTCTGGTGAAAACTAAATATCCTTCCTTTGGGTTTTTGAAGATGGTTGCTATTCTACTGTAAATTGGTGTGAATGGGTAGAAGTTCCTTCAGTGACACATTCGGTTAACGTTTGGTGGTTGTGTAGAAAGCAATCCAGCAATCGACGTTGATTGTGGTGCAGTGTTGCAACATGTTTCCAATATACTTTGAAATCAATTTCCATGATCCTGGTCAACCGTTGGCCGCCAGTGTGGTACGCCGCGTACGGCGAGTTAAGCGGAAGGATATTAATAACAACGACCGTAACGGTCGTACGGTCGGCGATGCACCACCAAAGGACATCGCAGACGATGATGGTGATGAGGATGAGAAGCATCAGATCAAGGTAGTAGCCCGGGGAGAAAAAAGTCTGAAGAACTTGAACATCTCCATTTGAGTCTTCGAGAATTTTCTGTGGAGATCTTGTCGAAGAATTTTCTGTGGAGATCTTGTCGAAGAATTTTCGAGTCGAAGAATGTTCTGTGGAGTTCTTGTCGAACAATTTTCCAGTCGAAGAATTTTCTGTGGAGACCTTGGGGCAATTCAAGGTATTTCTTGGAAAATGCTAGTCTAGACAAGAATTGTATTATTCCACCTCAAGCTTCGATCAAGCGATTAAGGAGACTAATGTCCTAATGTCATAATAGAAAGGTGTTTTTATTTTAACATGCTTGATAATACTCCTTTTACAGTTCGTTTGTTTCATCCTGTAATAAGAAATTAACCATATGTTTCTGTCTCTTTCTCTCCTTCTCTTTGTTCCATTTATCTAATTTCATTACAAAACCCACCCGTTATAATTTACTAAACGTGCTATAAAACAAACCATTAAAAAAACCTCCCCCCTTGGTTGTTCTGTTTCGCCATCATTACTATATAACCTTAAAATCCTACAAACAAAAAACATTCGCACTAACCCCCTTAACCTGTAATTCATCAAACAAACATCCCGATTAGCGTTCGAGTTCCGCGGAAGATGAAGAGGATTCCCAGCCAGAACAAACGGTAGGCGGCTAGAAAAAAGCATACTAAAAGCTCATCAACGAACCACCTCTGCATTACGTATCTTTACAACCTTTCGGCACTATTTTACATCTCCGCACACTCACACCCGCACTGCCGACTTAGTGTGCACCGAATTGTAATTGCTTTTTTTTATTTTAGATATTACTTTCATTTTGTTTGCTTATTGTAAAAGGGAAAAAAGAAGCTTTACAGATTGTGTTTTCTTTTTCTTTTTCAAAGTTTTCATATTAATTGTAGAATCGCAATCGAAAAAGAAAGTAATTTCAGGACTTTTCCTAAGAGTAACTTTTCAGTTGATTTAAAGCATAAATCATTTTCCCAATGTTTCTATCTTTTCTTGTTTCCTTTCTTAGAATGCTGGTATGGTTTTTTTTTATATTTTAAATTGTTCGATGGGTTTTGGATTATGTTTAGCTTGTGGTTTCACTTTTTTCTGTTGCAGTCTTCTTTTTCTTTTCTAGTGCCATTTAAGTAATACGCATTGCTAATTGGTTTTAGTTCCTTCCGGTTTTCTTCTTTTCGTCTTTGAAACACCTACAATACACACACACCCAGCTGAGTTTGCATTCTTTGTCACCTTTTTGGATGTGTTTTCTTTTTTAGAATATGTTTTACTTTGTTTTCTTTTTTAGCAGCAGCAGAACAATAAGAAATATTTTGTTATCAATTTTACTAATCCTTTCTTTTTGTTTTCTTTTCATCTCTCGTACGCGCGTACGGATGCATTTCGGAAACCGGTATGCTGGGGCTGTGTATGTTTTACACGTTTTTTTTACTGGATGCAACAAACAATCATCGATCAACATCTGCAATCAAAACACGGCACAATCTGACGAAACAGAATCCGACCCAAGCAATAATACGCTACAATAATCTAATGGCGCAACGTGCCGAATCGGGCAAAGCTGGACAACCGGTACCGTCGGCATACAATCGGGCCACGATCGTCACCGGTCAGTCAAACCGTCCGGAGCAGTCCGGTACCGGGCGCACCACCAATGGTAAATACTTCTGTCTGCTTAACATCTGCATTACGGTTAGCGTATGAAGTAGTAGTAGTGCGACGAAATTGTGTTTTATTCATATTTTATCTGTACCACCTAAGAAACTTGTCCCACCTGCTGAACGGAATTGAAAAATATGAAATTAATTTAATTTCGACTGTGTGGTCCAGACGCAGTACTATTTATGAAGGTAACGTGGGAAGAAAAACACTACAAAAGATGAGTTTGCCTACTAGAGATTAGTTAGGAACTCATGGAGTATTTCCCAGACAGTAGCAACTAAACTAAATACAGTAGAACGTCGATTATCTGGGGTGCTCGGGACCGGATTGATGCCGGCTAATCGATTTCCACGGATAAAAGTCCCTTAAATGTGAAGGCCATTCATATATCTAGATAAAGCGTATATAGTATCTACATACTTTACTATTGTAGTCCTTTTGATGCTAAAAAATAATCTGGATGAAGCAAATTATTATCAAATAATAATTAAAATTTAGAACGTAAAATAAAATCATTTCAAATACACCGTTTGGTAACGATTTTAATAATTTTAACCAACGTGACATAAGCACAAATGTTAATCCGCCCACCGGATAATCGACGTTCTACTGTATGTTGTTAGGAAAAACTGTCTAGAGCAGAAGAACTGTTTGGAATTATACCCTTCAATTCGTTCCGATCTAGTTTTGCTAAATTTTACGCCCTTGAATTCGTTTCATGATTGCGGAAAAAATATTCACCCAAGCACACGTTATTTACTTCATAAAAGGAAAAACAGTTTTTAAAGCAAAGTACCACGTATATGCTCGTGGTCATCATCATAAAACTATCGGCTTATAGGGTTAGTGAATATGTCGAAGGGAAAGGTCATTGAAATATACTAATGACTCAAGGGGGGGGATGGTAAATCCAGCTAACCTAGACTAGTTCCAATAATTACCGTTTGTTGCACATTTTCCTTTTCCATTTTTATTTCCTTTCTTCTATGCGACAGGACATGCACACAAAAGCTGCAATCCTTCCCACATCATATGTGTACAGGTGTGTTCAGTGTATGCGGGTGTAATAATAATCAGTGAACAAGGTTCCATTTTTTGTTCCAATCATCATACCCACAAAGCATTCTTTTTTTTTTGTTCCAATGGTGACGCGAAGCAAACAAGAACGTTTTTTGTTGCAGATTCTATTGCGCCCCCTATATTGGGACGTGTGTTTTCCCTTCAGAAGTTCAGAACGGATGTCAATCGGTTCTGGTTTTACCTAACCTCCCCCGTGTGAAGGGATAAAACATAAATGACTTGAAAAACGTGAACCGCCGCGTCCGCTCGTTACACTCGTTGTGGTTCTTCCGGTCACGCGCACAGATACAGCACTGACTCGTACGTCCTGTGACCGAATTAAATAAAAGGAAAGGGGAACCACACCGAACAAGAACGATTAAAGCGAACCTTCTGCAGGGAGCGGGTAAGCGGTCTGATAATGGAGAAGGCAAAAGGATAAAGGAAATTGCTTCATGGTCTCGTGTGTTGTGTTACCCACGAGAATATCTCTTGTGAAAACGCGTATGATTCGGAACGCTCACCACGGACCAGCCGCCAGTAGTTGCAGAATCGTCGACTAGTGCAGAGGACAATCGTTGCTGGTGTTAAAATACATTATCCTTACATACGCGCGAGCGGTGCTGCTGGGGTGGGCTCTGTGGTTCACCGACAGGTTCGGGTAAGCTAGAGACGGGTCACGGGGGTGTTGGGGGGTGGAAAGGAGTAGGAAAAATTGATGATGCATGTGTCTGTGTCCTTCGATCGAGCGGATGGATAAACTGTGTTGAGTCATAGGAAAATGCTAGGGGAGACCAACACGCTACCGAGACTCCCCTATTGTGATCGATTTGTATACGAACCCGAGATGGAGGGCGACACAGCCAGCAGCGGAAAGTAACCTATTTTCCGGCTAACTTTGGAATTATAACACTTCATTTATGGATGGTGCAAGAGATTGTTTTCTACACACATTTTCTCTGTCCTTTGTGTTGTCACGGTTGTGCAATGAATGGTTTGATTTTGCTTGTGATTAAATATAGCCAGACGATCCAAAAGAAGCAAGGACCGTCTATAATAGCGATATGACCGAAAAGCAGAAGGAAAAACGAACCAAACAATCAACCGTGAACAGTGAAAATTGTTTTATAGTGCACTAAAGTCAGTAAAACATCTAAACAGTGCTCTGAGGAAGTGTAAAATTGCAGATAAAGTGACAAAACGTGCAAAATAATTACAATTTGTGAAAAACAAACACATGCTACATGTAGAAAAAAAGAATGAAAAGTGAAAAAAATATGTCGCGCTCCGGCATAAGGATTTGAACCCTAAATCGTGACGAAAAATTAGACTTTTTCTACTCATTTGACAAGTACACTATTCATGCCCACTGTTTTTGACGTGCTTTTGTGACAGTTTTAAAACTGTCATGCGTTACTTGCATACTTTTTCTCGTTCGCGCATTCTCCGTTCTGCAATCGTACGTAGCTGTGTGTGTGTGTGTGTGTGTGCGTAAGAAGGTTGAAAGATGGCACCTAAAGTGTGCTGTCACGCAAAGTTTGATTGTTTTAGATTGAAGATTCGATGTGTCCGACGTCGCCGGGATTGTTAACTGTAAATGCTTTATTATAAAGTTCTTAGCTTGCTAAGTGGTTCCACGTGCGGAGAAAAGTGTTGTGTTTGTCTGTCTCACTCACTCTCTCTCTCGTTTTGTTTTATGCCCGTAACCATCCGATAAGTTCGTCACCGGCCATCGGTGCGGTACCGTCACACTGAAGCGAATCCGACGTACCGTCGGCGAACTTTACCATGCTCTCGATCAACCGATCAAAGTTGAGGCTGTGCGAGTTGAGCGCATTGTTGATCGTGTTCATCGCGTAAAACTTGGCACCGCTAAGCAACCGGCTAAGATACTCGATCTTCAGCTTACCGCCATTGAACAGCTCCACCAGTATCGGCAACGATTTGCCGATCGCTTTGTTCCAGATCTTGCTCAGCTTGGCACTCTTCGGGAAGAGCGAAGCAATCTTCACCTAGCCGAAAAGGGGTTAAAAAAAGATGGATAAGATGAAGGAAAAGAAAGGGTCACAATAAGCGGGTTACCTTCGCATCTTCGAGTAGTATCGAACCGCCCAGATCGGTCACGTACAGCAGATCGTCCTTTTCCTCGTACTGTGCGTCCAACCGGACGGTTATGTTGCGCAGCTCTAGGAAGGATGTCCCGTTGACACCGTTTATCGAGGTCTGAGCAAATGCGGTCACATTCGGGAAGGAAAGTGGTACGGTGGCGGACGTACGTGTAAACCTTGTGCGGGACGGATCCCAGCTAAACTCATTCAGGCCGTGGACGCTAATGTTGGACGCTACCACGCTGATCCTGCACGATAATGATAATGCGCATGTGATGTTAATGCTCAAGAACGGAAATAATGAACAATGCTTACTTCTTTAGCGAAAGCAGATCGAATGACGTCTTAAGGGTGTAGCTTATCTTCAAGGGTACCAAGGAAGGTACGCCAAACATAGGATATCCGCATCGCAGCTGACTCTTGACGGCGGTGAAGAACCGCTCCACTGTGGGTTCTGTTTTCAGAGGTGATTTTACTATAAGGATGCACATGCTACAGTTTTTTACCCCACCTGGTGCTTCACTTACCATCGAAAGGAAGGGGTTCGGTGGGACTCGGTGTCGAAGGTGGTACGCTAACCGTTTGTCCCTGCGTTTCTGGATCGGCTTCCGCTGCGACCCGGTCTACCACCACCATCAGCAGCACCAGAAGGATTGCGGACACTGTCGCAACTGTTGAACGTTTCATTTTAAATGCCACGTGCGCACTTACAGCAAAAAAAATCCCAGATTCTATTAACCTCGGTCACGTATATATAGACCTGGACAAACAACTACAGAACGCTTCACGCAACTTGTACACTCAATCAAACGGAACAATCACACCTACGTCAACGTTGTCCGGAAGCTACTTCACACCAGGCACACAAATCTATAATGACCTACTAACTCCCCACCCGTATATGCGAACCTTCGAACCTAAAACCACACTGTGTCTTGGTCTTGTTTTGCGCGCCCCGGACCTTAAAGCACGATCGGCGATCTTACCGGTTGTCTTGCGGTTTCTCGATATTCTGACGCTCGAAATCACTTTTCCACTATCATTTATACCTTTTTTTTTGTTCTTGTTGTTCGGTATCGTTCGCTGAAGTTGTCCCGATGTCCCGAGAAAACACGCAGCACGAAGAAAGTGGTGGCTGAACTGAATTTTCGAAACAGGTTTGCCTTTCTTCGTGCTTGTGGATGCCATGTATACCCCTTCCCAACAAAAAAAACCCTATTGTTCCCTCGATTGCTTTCGTTGTTTGGTCTTCTTTCACATGTCTGCAGGAATCTTGCCTCCACCCGGGTTGGATTCTGTTTTTTCGATTCTCTTTCGAACAGATCCCGCGTAACGGTTATTTGGCATGAAGGGAATTGGGGTTTTCTTTTTTTCGTATAAGATGTTACGGCTTCTTAAGCTTCGGGACGTTCGGGACTTCGAGTGCTGCAACTCTGGAGAACCTTTTTCCCGGCGAATATATAGTCCTTGTTTTAATCTTTGCTTTACGCTTTTTATTTTGTGCCCCGGCGGGTGGAGGAAGGTGAGGAGATCCAGCATGCTGTGTGCCAATCACCAGCTCGAACTCTCTGGGTAGAAAGCTAAGTTTCTATTTTGTTTTGCTAGTGTAGCCTTTTTTTCTCCAAAAGTTGAATGCAAGGGAAGTGGGTGGTCGAAATGAAATGTAGGGCTCCAATAAACGGGGCAAAGCACTAAAGCTTGGAGACACCCATTGACCTAAAGATACCCCGTTCACGAACCGGTCAGATGCAAGAACGCGCTAATCAGGTGTTTTTCTTTTTAATTTTTTGTTGGACCGAGATGGTTAAGGTACAATCGATAAGGGTGGTAAATTGATGTATCCTCCATTAGATATCCGTTAGATTTATTACTTATATTCGAATTCTTCTAACCGGGAAATAATCGGGCAGCAATATCCAGACGCTGTGACTCAAGTTATCATCAAGTCACCATCTTACGTTGGTGGGAAACCCGTTTATGTTTGGCTCTTTCCTTCCTTTTACCAACTGGGAAGGGTGCTTAAATTCTGGTTTTAGTTTGTGGGTGGATGGATAACGTTTCGATCTCTGCAGACATGTGTTCTGAGCTGAGCTAATCTTCCAAAATATTGGGTCACCAGATGCAACGGTTTCTAAAGTAATCCCATCTTATAGCATGGATATTATTGCAATGTATATGCCGAGTTATTTCCGCAAACTAAATAGGGATTTAAGTTTTGTCCTCTTCTGGTGTATGTACGTTCGTCAGTATGAATATAACCTCAACTTTTTTCTAAATCACTGCACTTAGCTAATCATAAAGGTTGGTAGAGATAGATCGAAATCTGATGAAAAGGGTCATCATCACGTCCCCTTCATATATGACCATGAAGTCTCTAAAACCTAATCCAGATTTCGTCACATAACAAGATCATAAGGTTAAGTCATCTTACTCTTAACTGGCTCATTTAAAGAGCACAGACTGTGATCACCTGGAGTTGATAAATTGAGGTTCTAATCTAATATATTGTCATTTGCCTTATGTGGTCCTTTGTGATATTTAGTGTCTATGACGTGGCTATTGCTTGGTTTTGGTGGTGTTTGGAAGTTCACGGCTATGATATTGTCTTTCCATGATCTGGTCTACACACTTGATGGTGTGAGCTAATCTTGTCATTAGCTGTTAGGAACTGAACGGAACAGAACAAACAATAGTTAGAATTTTCTGGACAACACAAAATCCCGGTCTGCCTTCCTTTTGCGGCTCAGGGTGTTGTCTTCGGAAGTGACTGTTTCCTCAACGGTATGGCATTCGTCTGAGCCAGATTAATACGCTGTAGATGTGCATCCAGAGCGAAATGATTCGACATGAGTCGAGACATCATCCGAATGAATGCACGATCTACAGCGAGCCCACCGAACCAAGGCCGCAGGGACACTTGCGGAGAGATCGAGAAAAGGAATCGCCCGGGTTCGTCCGCTTCCCACATGCTCTGCCAGCGAGACAGGAAAAGTTGTTGTGGGGAACGAAGGAACTCTTGGGATGAGATGTGCCGGTCGTAAAAAGCGCCCTCTCTGACGCCTGTTTTGGCCAGTTAGTCTGCCTTCTCAATGCCGGAAATTCCGCTATGAGCAGGAACCCAAATTATCGAGATTCTCAACGTCTTGTCAAACAGTGAGCCTAGCAACTCGGTAATATTTACAATAAAAGAGTCTCGAATCTTAACAGCCCAATCAGCGCTCAGTGCCCAATAGCGCTAAGGATATTGATATCGTCTCAGAAAGTTTTGAATTCGTCTCATACTTTTTTTTTAATTCGTCGCGTAATTATATCAGGGACACATTCAACAGATTGTGGGACGAATTCAAAAATATCTGGGACGCATTCAAAAAAACTTTGGGAACGTGTCAAAAAGATATACCCTATATACCCTGTAACGAAAGGAAGACAAAGACAAACAGATATCGAACAGCAGGTGTGCATGATTACATATATTACTTTTGCTGTGAGCTGTGAGTGGTCTTTACGACAAATGTACAAAAATCATAGCAATAAATTGCAATAAAACACGGTGTCGTCTACGTCTCTACATCCTTCACAGGTTTAAATTTATTTTTATTTATGCTACTCTTTTGTACTACTTTCAGCAGCCGCACGGAACATTACCAATAGCAATCACACTACACGTTCTACAATAGTCAATAGCCGAACAGAACAAACAACTGAATCCAGAGCACAGCAAAAGGTACGTATTATTTGAGGGAAGCATAAAACGTATGCATTTAAAAAAAAAGTTTGATTTTATCGATTTTTTTAAGCGATACTGTTGTGCACAGAAAACAAACTTAGCAGAGCTAACAGTTGATTTGTATCAGTCATTTCGTGAGCGCGGTCAGTCAGGAAGTGTAGCAGTAGTACCTGAAAAGTACCTCAGACATTCAAAAGGCGTGTAATGTTAAAGAGTTAAAGAAAATTTGTATCATCTTTTGTAATTATTGAGTTCAGATGATAACATCGACTTTGACCACTTTTTAAATGCGTACGTTAAAATTTTCGTTCTCCAACCCACGCCTACTAAACAAGAAATAATTTCTTTTACTAGGCTCTAGGAAGAATGTCTGTCAGCAACAACGTTCAGCAGCAGCAGCAACAACAGCAGCAACTGCAGCAACAGCAGCAGGCGGCGGCCACAGCAGCGGCGGCTCAGGTGGCCACAAACAATTCCGTGGCCGGTTCGATACCGCGCAAATCATCGTGCGTCGTTACGGTCGGCATGATGGAGGAGAACCGTATCAAGCAGCGGGACAAATTTAAGGAGATGCGCGAAAAGAAGAACGCCTTAATGAACCAGGACGGTGGTAATCCGAACTGGGAGTTTATCAACATGATCCGAGAGTATCAGAACACGATCGACTTCCGGCCGTTGGTGGAGGGTCAACCGGTCGACATACATCAGATAACGGTTTGCGTGCGAAAGCGACCGCTCAACCAGAAGGAAATGACGCGCAAGGAGGTGGACGTGGTGTGCATACCGAACAAGAACACGCTGATCGTGCACGAACCGAAAGCGAAGGTCGATCTTACGAAGTACCTCGACAATCAGAAGTTCCGGTTCGATTACACCTTCGATGAAACGTGCTCGAACGAGATGGTTTACATGTAGGTGTACCGTATTTCGCTTTCCCCTAGTGTACAGAGAAATTATTTTGTTCTTTTTGTACTTCTTTTTTGCTGTTGCTAGGTATACGGCAAAACCATTAGTCCAGGCGGTGTTCGAAGGCGCGATGGCAACCTGCTTTGCGTACGGACAGACTGGTTCTGGTAAGACGCATACGATGGGTGGTACGTTTAACGGGCGCACCCAGGACAGCAAGAACGGCATCTACGCGCTAGCAACCCGGGATATCTTCGAACTGCTGCAAAGCCCTAAGTACAGGTCTAACAATCTTGTCGTGTCGGCAAGCTTCTACGAAATCTATTGCGGCAATGTACGTGTCCTGGACTGGACTTACACCCGGACACTAGCGGGCACGTTATAATCATCGCTTTTTTCCTACCTTTTCCTCACCCCATATTGCAGGTGTTCGATCTACTGTCGAACAAGAACAAGGCCCGCGTGCTGGAGGATGGAAAGAAACAGGTACAGGTCGTTGGCTTGACGGAGAAGGAAGTTTACTCGGTGGACGAGGTACAGGCCATCATCAGCGGTGGCAGCAACTTGCGAACGTCCGGCCAAACAGCGGCCAACTCAAACTCGTCCCGTTCGCACGCCATCTTCTCGCTCACGCTACGCGTAAAAGGTAGCGCCAAGGTGCACGGCAAATTTTCCTTCATCGATCTCGCGGGCAACGAGCGGGGTGCGGACACCGTGTCGGAAAATCGACGCACCCGCTCGGAAAGTTCGGAAATCAACAAATCGCTACTGTCACTGAAGGAATGCATTCGGGCGCTCGGGCGCAAAAAGCATCTGCCGTACCGTGGCAGCGTCCTAACCAAGGTGCTACGCGATTCGTTCATCGGTAAAAACATTCGTACGTGCATGATTGCGATGATTGCGCCGG
>CM028117.1:14526213-14536773 GCA_016170025.1 Anopheles vaneedeni
GAGGAAAATTTTACATTTTCTCAAACAGGGTAAGGAACTTTGTTCCTCAAATAACTTCTGGCACAGACATCTGAGGGCATGGCCGTCCAAGAAGAAAATGTAGCCATTGGTGCCATCTATTGACCACAGTTTAAGGATTGGCGATCCGTTGGATACCGACCGCGTTATAGGAAAAACTTGGCGCAAAAATGAGCCTTAGTAAATTTTTATATTTTATAATTTTTTTAAATTTTTTTATTAGTTTTGAAGAATGATTTTTCTTCAGCACCAAGAGATTCTCTCCTCTAGTAGCCGTTCTAATCCTTCGTTTAGTTGTTCTTTTCCCGCATGATATCATTGACCATGGTGAGAGCTGATCCAGTATGGGTGATCGATAGTATGAGTTGATCGGATGAAGGGGAAATAATCTTTCATCTCTTTCAATCCAATCTATCAATGCTAAAGGTTCTCAAACTCCATAGGAATCATTTTTCTAAACACCAAGAGAGCATCCATGGTAGAAGGTAACCCATTCGGATGGAAGGGAAATAATCCGAATGAAAGAGAGAATAATCCGCCACATGCGGGAGAGAGATCGCTAAGCGAGGCACTAAGCTGGCGAAATGGTAGTGATAACAGCTCCTCCTCCTTCGAAGAATGATCTCTTAGTGTTGAGAAACTGCCGATCACCCATACTACTTCATCTCGGCTAGAAGGTTACTCCATAAGTGTAAAAGAATATTCGTTCTTAGTATTGAAGAATCAGTTTTCTGCAACACCAAAAGAGCATCCATGGTAGAAGGTAGCACTGAAATCGAATGGAGGAAGAGACAGTTGATCTTACCTCCGTTGAAGGATGCTCTCTTGGTGTTGATAAAATATTTTTCGATTTTTTAAAACCGCAACCGTTGGCCGCAACTGCCAGCCGTTTAAAAATTAATTTCTTTTCTCAACAGTACAAAAAAAACAACAAAATATTATTGTAACATTTTTTGTAATTGTTTATTTTTCCAAAAACAAAAAAATATATAGAACTGAAACATTTCGCATCGCTTTTAAAATAAGAGAAAGAACTGTTTCTTTCCTTTTTTTGTATGTTTTCGAATTACAAAGATTAATCAGTTTTTGTTTGTTATTGTTGTATAATGATAATAATTATAATCTTTTTAATAACATATCATTCTCGTCGTTACCTCGAAAGCGCGCAAGCATTAATTCTTTCATCTGCCTTGCAGCTGCTTTTTGTTTAAAAAGGACTGTGGTACGTTTGTTTTGTTTGTTTAAAGATGAATTAGAGGGTTAGTAAGGCGAAGCGTTCATTACATTACGGTTTGTATTATGTGTCTTGTGTTTAAAAGGGCGCAACTATTGTTTTTTAGGTAGTAAATGTTTTAATCTCGCAAAGAGATGATTACGTTTACGGAAACAACGAAAGAATCACAACCGAATGCATGTAAAAAAAGCTGGATGTGTGTTTTGAATGTGGACCAAAAGCAAGAGATCACGATGCCATCGAGTTTGGAGCGTTTTACAATTAATCAGTTATCAGGTTAACAATTAATTATTTAAAAAAAAAGTGAAAACAAAGAAAATCACCAACTGCGTAAGGAACGGAGATGGAAGGAATCATTTGTTAATTTTTAATATTAATACAGATCTCATAATGGCAATAATAATAGTAATTAATTATATTGACAATAATATATTATGAGACGAAAGGACACACACCAAACTACCACATTTTGCTAACTGGGGCTATTACTGTCCTTTGCCGGAATCGCGTTCGGCAGAATAATGAAATTATTCCATTCCTTTTTGTTTCTTCTTCCGCATTTTGCTTTCTTTTTTCTTTTATCTCACTTAGAAAACTTGGAAAAATTTAAATTTCTTGCGTTTTCCCACCACTACACTGTGTACGAGAAGGCGCTCAATATTAAGCGATTTTTTGGGACAAACTGATACGAATCCTTCGCGTACTTTTGGTACTTTTGGGTGGTGTAGCGAGTATTTGGATCGTTCAATATTTCCCCGGATTGGTTCCCCGTCCGAAAATGGGGATTTGTTCCTGTTTGGCTCATCCAGGTAGCTTACAATATACGGATACGGTAACGGGAAATGTTTGTTTGCGTATTTACTGCGCAGTGTGTGTGTGTCGTAAAACAATGCGAGAGAAAAAAAAACGAATCCCCCCGCTCCGCACACACTTAAACTGGATTAAGGAAAACAAAAAGGACTCTTCATTCGTTTTCGTTTTTCTCATTGTGCTCCCTCCTCTAAACGAAATTCCTCTCCACTTAGCACGTTTGCATGTAGCAACAGAAGATAAAACAGATTAAACTGCATCCTTACCGCCGTTACCGCCTACTTGTGCCGGCATCTCTTCATAACCCACCTTCGGCCGGTCTGCGTCCCGCTTGCTATGATGATGGTGTTTCGATGACTTTTTGCTATGCTTCTTCTTCGTGCCTTTGGCTTCCTCTTCCTCCTCTTTTCCCTCCTGCTTCGCTACCTTATTTTTGTTTTCCCGTTTCGTTCGTCCCTTCGCACCATTGTCCGGTTCCGGTTTGCACGGTTCCTCATCGATCATCAGCATCATCGTGTCCGCCTGTTCGCTTGCCTTCTTCTTCCCACCGGACGATGAGGCGGAATGTTCCTTACCGGAAGATTTTTTCTTTTTCTTTTGCTTTTCCCGTGTATGACGGTCCGGACCGGTGCCATCATCCGGTTCCGCCGTCGGTTTCGCGTGCTTCAACGATGAGCGGTTACCGTGCCGTGGCTGGTGCTGTTGCTCCTCGCCAGGATCAGTCGAGCCGGCTCGGGTGGCTTTGGCGTTCGTACTACCGTCTCCATCCCGTAACAGCATCATACCGTGATGCTGGTTGGTATTGGCTGATTTTCGCTTCATTTCCGCTGGATAGTCGTCATCGAACGGGCTACGGGGAAAGTCGAAAAAGAAAAGGTTACACATGGATTTATTATGTGTTGCGTGTATTTTCTATACTTACGCATCCAGATCAATATCAAGTGCCCGGTGTGGATCGTTCGGGTCGGCATTGTTCTTATCCTCCGTGTCGGACAGTATTGCACCTTCCGGTAGCTCAATTACCGTATTAACGACGTGCAGCGGTTTGGGATCTGTGTGGAAATAAACAAATTTATATTATGCCATTTCGAATCCAAAAATATTTAATAAAATAATAAAAAAAAAAATTAGATTTTAGCATTCGTTCTTCAACGACGTTTAGACATCGTTCTTCAATTTTTCTCGCAATCTACCGCAGAGTTGATCGTTCAACCGATTTTACGATGATTTTGATTTTAACTCCTCTCTAGCTTCCTTTCGTGCTCGTGTTTTAAACACCCTCATGTCTCTTAATGTTATCCTTGTCTCTTGTTTTATCCTTTCCCTTCACTCCCGCTTTGAATTTACGTTAGTTTTGTTTTTTTAATTTTTTTATTGTTAATCTTTTGTATTAGCTTTAGGTTTATAATAGGATAGGATCATTGTTTAGCCTAATTGGCAGATACATGTAATAATAATAATAAATAATAAATAATAAAACCGAAACAACCATCTTACCATCGCTTTCCGTATCGGACTCGTCCGAGTAGCGTTTGTTCTTCTTGCCATGCCGTTTGGACTTTTTGCCCGTACCACTCTTTTCACCTTTGCCGCCCTTGCGTGACGATCCCTTGCCGACGAGTTCGCGCGTTGCCCGATCCGCATCGACGAGATACTTATCCGAACGTTTTGTGGCTAAAATGAAACGAGGCGATTAGTAATCAGAATGGGAAGCTGGAACTTTATAGCAATTAAACGCACAATGTATTTGGAGCGGCACTTCGAGTGCTATTTCAGCGATCGGTATATCGTCGTAACCGTCGTGCTGATAGTCAGCGGATGGTGACTTCTTTTTGGCCGGTTTCAGATAGTTTGGATTGTTGGTTTGCTCCAGCAGTCGTGCTTGTCTCATCTGAACGGGGGGGAATAAAGAAAGATTGGGTGAAACAAAACCATTCACACATTTTGTTTTTTTTTTTGTTTTTTGTACCTTATCAAGCTCTTCCTGTGTGTACTCTACGCGCTTATACGAACGCGATCCACCACCACCATTTGTTTCACGTTCTCCACCGGCACCACCCCGCCCAGTACCGTCCGTCAGGAACAGTGGGAATTTGTCCTCATCGCTCGAACCTCCGTCCACACTGCTTGCGTCCGCTGATGCCGGCGGCTGATTGATCCATTCGTCCAGATCAAGATCGTCCGGCAGTTGCACCTTACGCTGTGCTTTCGGTGCGACCGGATTCAGCTCGCTAGCGAACAATCCCTGCATATCGGCCGCAATCTGTTCGATCTCGTCCCATGCGGCATTGGCGTAACCTGAGGTAGCATTCGACGCCCCGTCCGGGCCCTGTTCGTCTTCGGTGGCCGGGGTCACCGGTGTATCGGGCGTTAGTTCGAGCAAACCACCCACCGGGACGGTTGGTTCGACCGCACCGAGTGACTCCCGGAGCAGTGCGACCAGGAAGTACACGGAACTGGCACGCTCCTGCACCTCGATGTCGGCCGAGCTGAGGTAACTGCGCAGACCGTCGTGCAGCTTTTGGCAGTACCGATCGATGGCGGCCGCATCCCGGCTGCGTACCGCTTCACCGACCAGATGGGCGAACAGTTTCAGCGCATTCTGTACGTACACCGCCTGGATGTGGCCGGCAACCGGTTTCGGTTGCAGCAGCACCGCTAGTGTACGTTCCGGCCAATCCAGATGTGAGGCAAACTCACCCACAATCCAGGCAGCTGCATACAGCACTTCCTGCATCGTACCGTTCGGTGCTGCGGTTACTGGGTACGTCGCTAGGAGCGATGCCATCTCGTTCACCGCAAATGTACGGACCGCCTGTACGCGTATCGCCACGTCCAGCAGTTGGGCGGCAATTAGACGGCCATGCCGCGAACCGGACTCCAGCAAAATCAGCTCCACCAACACGGTTAGATACCACTCGAAGTTGGTGACGTACTGGTACGAACCCTGTGAGCATATCTCGATCACCTTGTACAACAGCTCGTCACGATACGATGAGCCCTCGGCACGTTCCATATGGCCGAGCAGCCGGCGTACGATTTCCATCAGGTTCTTCTTCGACACCATACCGTACAGCAGATCGAGCGCCCGCAATCGTATCGATTCGTCCTTGTCGTCCAAACAGGCCAGTATCAGATCCTTGTGCGTTTGCACACTCTTCGGATGGGTTTTCAAGATCTTGGACATTGCGAGCAGACCAAGATATTTCACTGCGAACGGGAGGAATGGAAATCAAGTTAATCGAGTAAATATGGCAGTAAAACAATAACAAAATAATACGTACGATTTTGATCCGAATCCTCGATCAGGATACGAAGCTTCTGGACGCACAGCTGTATGGAAGCGCTATGATTTGGCATTCCACTGCTGATGCTTATCAGTACAGCAATCACGGTATTGATGCACTCGTACAGCAGGCTCATTGCCGACGTGCTGTCGTATGGTACGAAATTGAAAATGATATAAACCATATGTAAAAAAAAAATCGTGTTAACATTTAGTGTTTTTTTTTCGTTTCGTTCCCCGTCTAACAGGAACAAAGGTTTCGAAGCGCTATTTTAAGGTTATCTAAAGCCACTACGAACACTACTGTGTTTTTTTCTACTTTTTTTGTACTACAACAAATAAAAATTGTACGTTTTCCGCTCCTGTTTAGTGTTATACTCTGACCGATAAATTGTTTTTGAAAAAAAATGTATCTTTCTAATGATTAATTTTCTTTTATATAAAGCTCTCTGTTACTAAGAATGGTTCTTACTATGTAACGGGGTAAATTAAATTTATTCTGTTTAAGAACATTATACTAATTGACACTGACATCTACATATTCTTTGGTCTGATCTACATGAGAATTTAGAGGACGAAAAAAGTACTTTTTCCACATTATTTTGTCTGAGAAGTTTTCCTTCTAGCAACTATTTCCTTTTCGTTTTAAACTAAAGCTACTAAACCATGCTTTCATGGGGAAAGAGTTCATTGAAATCTTTCATTAAACGTGATTGATGAAAGATTTCAAAGGAAGAAGTTACCTCTTTTTGTTGGATGCTCTCTTTTTTTCGAACGCTAATACCAGTCGTTTTCTGCGATAAAATCCTCAGAGAGCGGTCAATTTTATCATCCGAAATAATAAGAGAGCATCCATAGAAGAAGGTGTACACTCACTTCTCTTGTCTAGCCACCATTCTAATACATCGTATAGTTGTTCTTTTCCCACATGTTATCATCGATCATCGGTTCGAGATGATCTAGTATTGGTGATCGATATGAATGAATTTACAGCAGGAAGGGGAAATTATCTTTCGATCTAGTATTTGTTTGTGATCGATAGTATGGGTTTGAAGGGGAAATAATCCTCCATCTTTATCACTCCATTTGAACAAAATACTGGAGGATAACGAATTGCTATTAATGATAACACGCAGAAAAGAGACCACTATATGAAGCGCTAAGGTGGGGAAATGGTAGTCGATACCACGTCTCCCTCTTTGGTAGGATGCTCTGTTGGTGTTGCAGGTAAATGATTCTTCAATACTAAGAATGATTTCTCAACACCAAGAGAGCATCCATGGAAACATTCTCTTCTACCTTCTAGTCGAGATGATCTAGTATTGGTGATCGCTAGTATGTGTTTATCGTATGAAGGGGATATGATCTTCTCTCTTTTTCTATCTAATCAACAAACAGTGGAGGTGCTCGAATTGCTATTAATGATAACGCGCGAAAAAGAGACACCCCTATATAAAGCTCTAAACTAGGAAGCTGGTACCTGATAATACGTCTACCTCATTTGTAGGATGCTCTCTTGTTACTTTAAAAGATAAATATGCCCACTTTTTGAGGATTTTGCCTCAAAGCGACCAGACGCAAAAATATAAAAAAAATCTTTCTAAATGGTAAATCTTTTGAGAAAACCTCTATGTTACAACGCGCGCTTCTCACTATGAAACAAGATTAATTAAATAAGTTGCGTTTAAGAACATTATACTAATTTACACTAACATCTAACAGATCTATTATTTGGTTTCAAAAAGCGAAATAAAACCAAAGTCCTTTGCGTACGAAGGAAACGATCCGGATGGGATTTGATACCTATTTAGTATATAAATATTAATAAAAGCAAAAATATCCTTTTCCACTATTCTTGAAAGTGAATTTTTAAAGTGGATAAAAGGCACGTTTTCTAGTACAACTAATCTAAACGTAACAGGCATTTGGAGCGGAAAACAATACAAATACATTGGCTTCTACCATTAGCGTATGCAGACGGACAGCACATATGGAAAATAATAAAAAAAAACCCAAACTTTTAACCATTGTTATCAAACTTGCCTATGGATTAAATTGGTCAACGGTTCAATTAGCTTTTTGCCTAATCTGGGTTCTAGCGGAGTTAAAGCACCGAACTGGAAGTAAACAGAAACGAAACAAGAAAAAGAAAGTCGATTTTAGCGTAAACGAGAAAATCAGAAACATGAAACCAAACTGTTTGTGTATTTGAAAAGACAAGACAAAAATACGGAAAATAGCATCCGAAGGTCTCTTCATGTGGGAAAGGGTAAGAGGTATGGGAATAGTGTTTTTGAAAAAAAACCGTGTCACTAAAAATCGTCGAACATCAACAAACAAAACACAGGAAAAAAAAGAAGAGCACGGGAGTTGGTGTATTGTTACCGTAGTTTTGATAACGTATGCAAACAGTACATAAAAATGATTAACAGGAGCAATCCATTAGCCGATTCCTCGCACGAAACAAACAAACAAAGTTTTAATGTTTGGAGCAATATGAGAGCCAGAAGCTTTAAAGCAGCTCGGGGATGGCGGGATGGGGGAAAAGGGAGCATACCTACGCGAGGGAGAAAGGGGTGAGGAGGAGGGAGGGAAACGGGGGGCAGCTTCACAAAACTCTAGCTCTTGAAAGCCGAACCTGGAAATTAACTCGATTAGCGGATGCGTCAGTTTCTTGCCCAATGCCGGCTCGATCGCGGTCAGGCTGGCAAACTAGTCGACGGGCACGGTAAACCGGAAGAAATAAAACATTCGTTAAACAATCGCTTCAAATCAAATGTTTTGGGGGCGGGGGGCTATTCGTGTAAAACCCACTCCCCTCCTCCTGTTTGGGGTGATTTTTGTTTCACTTCCGCGTATGGAGGTAAATGAAACGTTGTTAGTGTAAAAGAAAAATCAAAATCAACAACGAGAAAGTGTACCCGGCCCTGCGCTTACCAGTTTGATAATTTTAATCAACATCCAGTTGTTGGTCGAAGTCGTCATCAGCTTGAAGAAGATCGGCGCAAGCGATAGATAGTTTTTCGGATTTTTCCTCGCCAGCTCACAGATCACATTAACGGCCGCAGACTGTACGCTCGGGTCGGGATCCTCCAACTTTTCCTTCAGCTTCGGAAAGGCCGGCCGTAGTGCTTCCGGGTATCGGAGAAACACTTTGTACATCATCAGTACCGCCTTCATGCGCAGATACGGTTTGGTGGAGCTCATCTGAAATCAAAACACAGCGCATCAGACGGTTTCGTGGATTTTTTTTGTTTGCTCTCCATCCGCTTACCAGCGTCATGATGTCGTTGGCAAGATCCCGTGACAAATCGGTCGAGATGAAGCAACTTAGCCCGGACAGTGCAACGCCCGCATCGTACTGATTGGTGGAGCTTAGATCCTTCCGGATCATGTTCGTCGTCAGCATCAGCAGTTCACTGTCCGGGTGGAAGCACTGGCTGGCAGCAAGATATCCGATACGTTTGCAGGTGAACCGATTCGAGCTCATCACCTCGATGATGTTAAAGCCGGCCCACGAGATATCGTAACCGCACATCTGCAGGTACGTTAGCTTCGCGACCGCATTGCTCTTNCAGATACGGTTTCGTGGAACTCATCTGAAATCAAAACACAGCGCATCAGACGGTTTCGTGGATTTTTTTTTGTTTGCTCTCCATCCGCTTACCAGCGTCATGATGTCGTTGGCAAGATCCCGCGACAGATCGGTCGAGATGAAGCAACTTAGCCCGGACAGTGCAACGCCCGCATCGTACTGATTGGTGGAGCTTAGATCCTTCCGGATCATGTTCGTCGTCAGCATCAGCAGTTCACTGTCCGGGTGGAAGCACTGGCTGGCAGCAAGATATCCGATACGTTTGCAGGTGAACCGATTCGAGCTCATCACCTCGATGATGTTAAAGCCGGCCCACGAGATATCGTAACCGCACATCTGCAGGTACGTTAGCTTCGCGACCGCATTGCTCTTCACGCTGACGTTGTCCTGCCGCAGCTCCTGCTTAATTTCCTCGATGCACTGTGCGATGTATTTGGCCTGCAATGGGTAAGCAGCGATGAAATATTTCCGATCCACACGGTACAACAAATTGCGCAAACGGGGTCCAGCAGCCTTCCCCAGCAGATCCATCGTGCAAACTGTCGCGACTGTCCAATGGAGAGCATACACTAATCCTTTCTGCTTCACTTACCTCGTTATCTTTGTTGTTTCGTATGCCTCGAACCAGATCGGTTAGGTTTTTGTCAAACATCCGCTCCAGGTTGCCTTTTACCATTTTCAGCGCCATTTTGCAAGCTGCTTTTTGACCCCGCGATGTGAAGAAGAAAAGCTGGCAAGGATCAGTCTGATTGTGGCCGGCTACGGGTACGGTGTACTGCCGTTGATTGATACGTGCGTGGGAGACGTTCCCCTTGTTACGGGCAGAGGGTTTGCCGGTTGATTGATACGCTTTTCGGACGGGAATGCGACGCGTCGGTTTCGCTTGCTTCTTAAGTGCACCCGATCGGGGGTGCGATTGACATTGGCCCACAAAACGGACGGTGAAATTGGGGGGGGTGCCTGCCTGTCACTGCCTTATAATGCTAAGGTGCCAGCTCAACACAAATCCTCCCCGGTCACCTAGCGTAACTACGCATCCCTGCGTTTATCTAAGACCACCCCCGCCCCCCAAACAACTTTCACCCTGATAAAGATTCCTCCCTTTTCCTCTCCTTTTAGCACACACGCACGCACACAGCGTCACAGACAAAAAAAAAAATATTTGGTCTACGTGGGCACGATATGGAATGCACCAATGCGTTTTTTGGTCCGTTTTCAAAAGCACCACGGATATAAGAGAGCAACACACAAAAAAAAACTTGCCAAGTCACTCTACGCCACCGCTGTGAAAAAGTGCAACCAACAACGGATTCCAATTCCTTCGCGCAGGGTGAAAGAACAAAACCCGAAAGGCCACAATTTCCCTTTTCCGTAAGTGTTTTCGTCGCTGGTGCGTTGCGATTTAGCGATACCAGCCACCAGCCTACTTTTTTTCTCGCTAAAACCGATAAACATACGGGGGCTATAGAAACACAGCGCACAGCATGGAAGGCAGCGCGGTGAAAGGCGAACGAAGAGCAGAGCACAAGAAAAAAAACTGATGATCTGTCAAATTCGGATGACGTCTTTGCTCGATTTTCCCCTATCGGCGCGCGGCTGTCAGATCTGCTCGAGGTG
>CM028117.1:14536804-14559810 GCA_016170025.1 Anopheles vaneedeni
ACGAAGAGCAGAGCACAAGAAAAAAAACTGATGATCTGTCAAATTCGGATGACGTCTTTGCTCGATTTTCCCCTATCGGCGCGCGGCTGTCAGATCTGCTCGAGGTGGGATTTTTTTAAACTGCTCGACTCGTTTCATCGAAACCTGCTCGAGAACCGTTAAAAATGAGCTTACTTTAAAAAAATGAGACAAAAACCATGAGCAACTTTGTAAATAAAATATTTCATGCATGGAAATTATTATTTTCTCTCTTTGAAAAACATTAAACGATCAAATTAGCCAATATTTATCTACATATTTTCATTAAAAAGGCGGACACAGTGGTTTTAAATTTAAATAATCGTTTAAATGCCGTTCTTCTGTTCAAAATTGCAAAATAGCAAACTTGTTTAAATGTAATAGGTTTTCCAAAGTATGTTGTGTTGGTAAAGGTGTTTAATATTAATCATTTCATTCACTTACACTTTCATTCATTTGCAAGTTTTATTAGCGGTACAACATTGCGTTTGTAACATTTTTCACACTTGGTAAAGCGTCCAGTTGTTTCGATTTGTCGTAATGGATGTTATGAAATAGAATTTAAAAAAACCCCCCACTAATCTACATTTCCATTTCCATTCGTTACAGTTGCAGCCTGCTCAGCAACGAAATCAAAAAGTGCACGCTGTGTAAGTATGCCTACGAGACGTTCGGTAGGTTCTGCACCTAAAAAAAAACATGGAAAGATAGTATATTTTCAACATTTACTTTAATCGATTTTTTTCTGATGAAGAAGATATCTACTTACCCGGCTCTTGACGTGTAACCAGTAGGAAGCTATCCTTTTCCAAAATCCGTGATGCACGTCCAACGTTTTCTTCGTGGTCGATCTTAACGAACTGCTTAAAGATGGCGCGACGCACGAGATCCGAGGGCTTTGCCAAGCGATTGAGCATTTTGCTCAAAAGGTTTGGCAGATGTACCACACCCTTGATGGCGCTACAGGTGAAAAGGAATTTTAAACTACTCTCAAAATAGCCGCCGTAGTACGATCCTTACC
Source organism: Anopheles vaneedeni (assembly GCA_016170025.1). Classification (NCBI taxonomy): domain Eukaryota; kingdom Metazoa; phylum Arthropoda; class Insecta; order Diptera; family Culicidae; genus Anopheles; species Anopheles vaneedeni. Next base: position 14,537,844 of record CM028117.1, read on the forward strand.
CGGTTGAGTCAACAACTGGCAGATGGGTACGATTGTTCTGCTTCATCGTTTCTATTGCTTCACTGATAGGCGCATCATCACGCACGGTTAGGAGCCTTTCCATTGGCAACGTTTGTACTTTATTATTCCACCACCTTTGGCAAGAAAAAGAAACTCATCCAACCGTGTTATATGTGGCTGTCAATCACGCAAACCGTCCAGCTCAATCAAAACTTACTTCTGATTGTAGCAATTCTCCGACTCCTTGAAATAACGCGCCTCCATCCAGTTGTCTGATACGAACTTGGTCAGATAGTTGCGAATATTGTCCGGCAGGACGACCACACAATTCTGGCCCTCCTTTAACCCCTTGGCAGCCTCTAGTGCGACGAACAGGTTGCCACCGCTGCTACCACCGCATAGTAGACCCTCATCACGGATTAGCCGTCTTGCGAGAGGAAGTGCGACGCGATCAGTAAATTTGTACCACCGATCGACGACAGTGCGATCGAGTACGGTCGGTAGGAAGTCATATCCGACACCTTCCACCTCGTAGAAGCTTACTTCCGTCCGGTTAAGTTCTTCCGGTTCGGCCAATATAGAGCCCTCCGGATCGGCAGCGATAACCTGACAGTTGGGACAGGACTCTTTAATCCGACGGCCGATTCCGGTCATGGTACCGCCGGTACCCGTACCGATGACCACCATATCCACCTGTCCGTTCAGCTGCTCCACAATCTCTGCACCCGTACCGTCATAATGTGCCAACGGATTGCCCGCATTGCGGTACTGGTCGAGTATAACCGAGTCCGGGATGGAACGTTGCAGACGCTGCGAAACAGCAATAAGTCCTTCCGGTGAGTCGAACGCTGCTTCGGTCGGTGTGCGAATCACCTCCGCACCGAGCGCTTTCAACGTGTCCACCTTCTCGTTGGACATCTTCTCCGGCATCACGATCAAACAGCGATAACCACGGGCAGCAGCAGCCATTGCCAACCCGATCCCAGTATTGCCGGACGTGGGCTCAATGATGGTGCAACCCGGCTTCAGCAATCCCTTCCGCTCTGCCTCCAACACCATCCGCACTCCAATGCGATCCTTCACCGATCCTCCCGGATTGAGGAACTCACATTTGGCGTCTACGAATCGAAAACCATGCGCAAAAAGTATTATTTCTTGCTAACTGACAACATTTTCCCTAATATACTTACAAACATTGCACTTCAAACCCAACGATTGGGGAATTTTGTTGAGCTTCACCAACGGTGTTCCGCCGACTGCTTCCAGAATCGACGGCAGCACTGACGGTTTAGGTGCGCTGTAAAGAAAAAAAAACGCATTTTATAACCTAAGTAAAATTCCAAATAAATCCCAACATTGTAAACTCGCTTGTTGTTGAGGAAATACCCTCTAGGGTAAATATTTGTTTTTTTTTCCATTTCTTTTTTGCTACTTAACGCCACGAAACAGATTAACAACATTTCACGCTCCAGTGTCTAGGTGGAAACAAACATCGATTGACCCTCACATTATGGGAACACCGGTAGCTCGCAGGTTTATCGCTCAGTCGTGGCAACAATACACACCCATCTTTGCGGGGAGCAAAAACCACACTGAGACCGAACGCTGGTGATAGTTGCGTCAAAGTTTAGCACGTGCTCATCCGCTCTAGTAAAATGAGTTTGTAAATAATGTTGACCAAAGTTTGGATACTTTTGTAAATAAAAATATGAAGCTAAAGAAACTCTAACGCAAGTTCCACACAAGTTCCGAACATGATTGAATGCTCCACGAATACTCCCCACAAAGTGGGACCAAAAAGAAATTACGTACTATGAGCTGTATGTGTTAAAGACCTCCGCAATTCCAGAGATCGCATGTTCTTTGGAATTAATAATTATAATAACTTAGTTTAAGGAAAGAAGATGAGATAAAACAATATTTACTCCAAAGCATTGATATTAAATAAATAAATGGAACTAAGAGCAAGATTTTATTGGTTCACCAAGATTCGCCGTTCCAGGAAGTTCCAGTTATTAGGAATATGTAATATATATTTTAAAATAAAAACTTTCAAAAGACCATAGTGAAGCGCAAACTGCCCACTCTCCCAATAATACCAACTCTCAATAATAAACCAAATGAATGGAAAATAAAAGATCACGCTACCACGCTGTTTTACGTCTGCCAAAAAAAAACCAACGCTTCTAATCATGCCGGGAAACGGAATAGGGAACCTTCAAACCACGTGTCAGCGAAACAATATGTCCATGATCTCTGATCCCTAGACAGTTCGTCTGTCTGTTGAACTCGTTGAACATAGAGAACTTAGAGATCGTCTGTACCCCTTGGGGGGTACCTTGCGTACTACCGGAAGGGCCACACATTTAATTGGCTGGACACTATCTGCCGATGCGGAATTGACGTAAGTGAGTGTCTAATTTTTTGTTTTTCGGGATGGTGCCACGCTATCGTGCAGAATCCGCGTTATCAGTGAGTAGTTTAGCACGCAAACAAGCTCTAAGAGCTTGTGTTTAGTTCGATTTTTATTCTCCTTCGGTATAAAAAATGTTCAAGAATTTTACCAGTTTTGTAGAATTCACACTGAAACTGAAGCAAGATGTATAACGCCATCTTGTTGAGCACTTGTTGAGGTTTAAGCAATTGATTATGTCCGGAACTAGTACACCACAAGATATAATGCATGTAATAGTATTATCTTCATTAATTTGATGTAATTTTGTTGATGACATTTGATGTCTATATTGAGTTCAGTTTTCCAGTGTTTATCTCTTGATTGTTGAAGAATTGAATCCTACATATTGGCGAGCATTGTTACGTATATCGATAGCAAAATATTTTATAAAACATCTTTTATTCTAGATCCCAAATCCCAAGCGTGATCAGGCTACTTACAGTGGTTCATGATGATGTGGGCTCGTTTCCGTCGTTCCCAGAGACCAGGTACAGCCAGACGGTTGATCGGGACGGATAAAGTTTGCCATCGGATCCTCCTCGGTGATGGTTTGTGGCTTGGCATTCACTGCCCTGTGCCCATTCATGGGACACCCGCGATGACTGTCGGTACTTGCCATTCCTGTTCCTTTGCTGGTTGATAGTGACCACACTGTAGCGTCTCTAGCTCGAAAATATTCCAAACTTTGTCAAAGCACACCAGACAACAGACAAACACTGGAAGACGCTTACTGATTTTTTCCCACACACACTCACAGACACACACTTATCCTAACACGTAGATTTGTCCAGGGGATCGATTTTTGTCTTGTGATCTACCTGTCACAGAGATGGAAAATCCCAAATTTAAGGATCCGTTCGATCGGTTCTCGTCGCGAACGTTTTGAGCACGTTCGACAAAAAAAAACAGAGCAAAGAAACTGCAAGAAATGCAATCAATCGCACGTTACACCGAGCACCGTGGTCAGCAATCAAATGGCGAAAATCTTTGCAGACCGTGGGCCTTTAAACCCGCACACGCAGCATCATCAGCACCGCAGGGTCCGTACGCATCGGTGAGCGTGTGTACGCGTGTGCAGCTGTATTAGTTTGCTTTGCTGCTTTGCTGCTTCCCGTCATCCCTTGCTTACATCCTTCAGCGGGCATATTAAAGCTACGTTTAAATTGGTCCATCGAGTGCGCGTCCGCGCAAAGCAACACCAACACCAACACAGCAGCGCAATTGGCTTTTTGGTGGCCAGGAAGTGAACGTGGTTCTGTTGCTGGCAGTGGTTGCGGTTAGGTGATAACCGATCGGTCCGACCATATACGATCCCGCCCGGCAACACTCTCTCAAACCTCATCTCGTCTTGTTCGGGTTAACGTTACGGCCGGTTTAGGAAGGCGATCCAACTTATCATCGGTGGGCTCTAATTGACCGCATGGTTAGTACAAGCAGAAGGGAATAAGAAAAAAAAACACGGGAAATAATTGTTTTGTGCAATTTTAAACAATTTCCTAAAGTATTTCTTATTCTAAGCTTTTTACTTTTAAAGTGCTTTACATGAAAAAGTTTTTGAATTTAAAATATTTACATAAATATTGTATATTAAAGATGTCCGTTTTTTGTGTTAAAAGGTGAAATTGAAAAGTCCAGGCTAAGATCTAGTAAATGTTGTTAACCAGTTTAGGCAATGTAAGAAAAATGCGCCAATCCATGCTTGCTTCGTTCCATTTCATTTAGCATCCACTCTTCTATAATGATCTTTATCAATTGTTACTTTTTCTCTTCTCATATCGTTGTGTTTTTTTTGTTTTTTTTTTCATGTGTTTTATTTTCATCTGTGTTTTATGTTATGTTTTCCGTTCCGGTGCAAGCTTTCTTGCTATTTAATTTGTTATACTTCAATGTTACTGTCTTTATCTACAATTTGTCACACATTCTCTAACAATTTCTCAGCATTATTTTTGTTTACATTACATGAGAATGTGGTTTTTACAGTGCGTCGGTCCAAACCGCAAGGAGGGAAACTGATAAGCAAATTCTCGATATCTCTCGAATTGTTGCGAATTGAAAGCATAAACATGATATCGAACATGTTTTGAGCAACATTTGCTGTTGAAAACACACGGTTCGTAATGTTTGTTATCATAATTACAATTACATCCTCTTATCGTTTAACGTTTTCACAACAAACAGCGTTTCGTAAGCTGCAGAAGATGAAATAAGGTTGGTATCTACATTTATAAATATTTAAGAAATCACATTAAGTTTTTCAACTTATTCAACTTCAACGTAAAGAAAATCTGAAAATAAATTAACATAGATTTATGAAAACAGTAAGAAATATAAATTCACAATGAAGTAGTTTATTTAGATTTAACTACAATTAAAATTAAAATTATTTTTTGGAAAACCTATTTTTTGGGAAAATTAGAAAATTTTTATTGATTTTAATTGATTTATTTTAATACGAATCGGTCGAAATAAGTTTTTTTTCACTCAAATAATGCTTTAAATTAAAAAAAGAATAAAAAATCAGAAAAAAAAAATCAACTCGAAAATTTTCACTCGAAAATTTCGTAAGGCTTACCCCTTACGTTTTTTTGAGAAATTTTGCAAAAAAAATTAAATTGATTTATTTTAATGCCAATTGGTTGCAATGAGTTTCTTTTCACTCAAATAATGCTTTAAATAAAAAAAAGAGTGAAAAATAATAAAAAAATCAAAAAATTCAAAAAAATAAAAACTTATCAAGGCTCATTTTTGCACCAAGTTTTGCCTATAACTCGGTCGGTATCCAACGGATCGCCAATCTTTAACCTGTGGTCGATAGATGGCACCAATGGCTACCTTTTCTTCTTGGACGGCCATGCCCTCAGATGTCTGTGCCAGAAGTTATTCGAGAAACCAAGTTCCATTCCCTGTTAGAGAAAATGTAAAATTTTCTTCATTTTTGCACCAAGTTTTGCCTATAACTCAGTCGGTATCCAACGGATCGCCAATCTTCAACCTGTGGTCAATAGATGGCACCAATGGCTACATTTTCTTCTTGGACGGCCATGCCCTCAGATGTCTGTGCCAGAAGTTATTTGAGGAACAAAGTTCCTTACCCTGTTTGAGAAAATGTAAAATTTTCCTCATTTTTGAGCAATGTAGCAAAATTTATAAATGTGATATATATGAATGCGAATTTGTTGCAATAAGTTTCTTTTCACTTAAATAATGCTTTAAATAAAAAAAAGAATGAAAAATAAAAAAAAGTCTAAAAATTTGAAAATTTCCTAAAGCTATAGCTTTAGCTTTTTTTNCAGTGCCCGTACCGATGACCACCATATCCACCTGGCCGTTCAGCTGCTCCACAATCTCTGCACCCGTACCGTCATAATGTGCTAACGGATTGCCCGCATTGCGGTACTGGTCGAGTATAACCGAGTCCGGGATGGAACGTTGCAGACGCTGCGAAACAGCAATAAGTCCTTCCGGTGAGTCGAACGCTGCTTCGGTCGGTGTGCGAATCACTTCCGCACCGAGCGCTTTCAACGTGTCCACCTTCTCGTTGGACATCTTCTCCGGCATCACGATCAAACAGCGATAACCACGAGCAGCAGCAGCCATTGCCAACCCGATCCCAGTATTGCCGGACGTGGGCTCAATGATGGTGCAACCCGGCTTCAGCAATCCCTTACGCTCTGCCTCCAACACCATCCGCACTCCAATGCGATCCTTCACCGAACCTCCCGGATTGAGGAACTCACATTTGGCGTCTACGAATCGAAAACCATGCGCAAAAAGTATTATTTCTTGCTAACTGAAAACATTTGCCGAATATACTTACAAACATTGCACTTCAAACCCAACGATTGGGGAATTTTGTTGAGCTTCACCAACGGTGTTCCGCCGACTGCTTCCAGAATTGACGGCAGCACTGACGGTTTAGGTGCGCTGTAAAGAAAAAAAAACGCATTTTATAACCTAAGTAAAATTCCAAATAAATCTCAACATTGTAAACTCGCTTGTTGTTGAGGAAATACCCTCTAGGGTAAATATTTGTTTTTTTTTTTCATTTCTTTTTTGCTACTTAACGCCACGAAACAGATTAATAACATTTCACGCTCCAGTGTCTAGGTGGAAACAAACATCGATTGACCCTCACATTATGGGAACACCGGTAGCTCGCAGGTTTATCGCTCAGTCGTGGCAACAATACACACCCATCTTTGCGGGGAGCAAAAACCACACTGAGACCGAACGCTGGTGATAGTTGCGTCAAAATTCAGCACGTGCTCATCCGCTCTAGTAAAATGAGTTTTGTAAATAATGTTGACCAAAGTTTGGATACTTTTGTAAATAAAAATATGAAGCTAAAGAAACTCTAACGCAAGTTCCACACAAGTTCCCGACATGTTTGAATGCTCCACGAATACTACCTATAAGGTGGGACCAAAAAGAAATTACGTACTATGAGCTGTACGTGTTAAAGACCTACGCAATTCCAGAGATCGCATGTTCTGTGGAATTAATAATTATAATAACTTAGTTTAAGGAAAGAAGATGAGATAAAACAATATTGACTCCAAAGCATTGATATTAAATAAATAAATGGAACTAAGAGCAAGATTTTATTGGTTCACCAAGACTCGCCGTTCCAGGAAGTTCCAGTTATTAGGAATATGTAATATATATTTTAAAATAAAAACTTTCAAAAGACCATAGTGAACTGCAAACTGCCCACTCTCCCAATAATACCAACTCTCAATAATAAACCAAATGAATGGAAAATAAAAGATCACGGTACCACGCTGTTTTACGTCTGCCAAAAAAACCAACGCTTCTAATCATGCCGGGAAACGGAATAGGGAACCTTCAAACCACGTGTCAGCAAAACAATATGTCCATGATCTCTGATCCCTAGACAGTTCGTCTGTCTGTTGAACTCGTTGAACATAGAGAACTTAGAGATCGTCTGTACCCCTTGGGGGGTACCTTGCGTACTACCGGAAGGGCCACACATTTAATTGGCTGGACACTATCTGCCGATGCGGAATTGACGTAAGTGAGTGTCTAATTTTTTGTTTTTCGGGATGGTGCCACGCTATCGTGCAGAATCCGCGTTATCAGTGAGTAGTTTAGCACGCAAACAAGCTCTAAGAGCTTGTGTTTAGTTCGATTTTTATTCTCCTTCGGTATAAAAAATGTTCAAGAATTTTACTAGTTTTGTAGAATTCACACTGAAACTGAAGCAAGAAGTATAACGCCATCTTGTTGAGCACTTGTTGAGGTTTAAGCAATTGATTATGTCCGGAAGCGCAATTTGTTGAGGTTTAAGCAATTGATTATGTCTGGAAGTAGTACACCACAAGATATAATGCATGTAATAGTATTATCTTCATTAATTTGATGTAATTTTGTTGATGACATTTGATGTCTATATTGAGTTCAGTTTTCCAGTTTTTATCTCTTGATTGTTGAAAAATTGAATCCTACATATTGGCGAGCATTGTTACGTATATCGATAGCAAAATATTTTATAAAACATCTTTTATTCTAGATCCCAAATCCCAAGCGTGATCAGGCTACTTACAGTGGTTCATGATGATGTGGGCTCGTTTCCGTCGTTCCCAGAGACCAGGTACACCCAGACGGTTGATCGGGACGGATAAAGTTTGCCATCGGATCCTCCTCGGTGATGGTTTGTGGCTTGGCATTCACTGCCCTGTGCCCATTCATGGGACACCCGCGATGACTGTCGGTACTTGCCATTCCTGTTCCTTTGCTGGTTGATAGTGACCACACTGTAGCGTCTCTAGCTCGAAAATATTCCAAACTTTGTCAAAGCACACCAGACAACAGAAAAACACAGGGAGACGCTTACAGTTTCTTCCCACACACACTCACACACAAACACTTATCCTAACACGTAGATTTGTCCAGGGGATCGATTTTTGTCTTGTGATCTACCTGTCACAGAGATGGAAAATCCCAAATTTAAGGATCCGTTCGATCGGTTCTCGTCGTGAACGTTTTGAGCACGTTCGACAAAAAAAAACAGAGCAAAGAAGCTGCAAGAAATGCAATCAATCGCACGTTACACCGAGCACCGTGGTCAGCAATCAAATGGCGAAAATCTTTGCAGACCGTGGGCCTTTAAACCCGCACACGCAGCATCATCAGCACCGCAGGGTCCGTACGCATCGGTGAGCGTGTGTACGCGTGTGCAGCTGTATTAGTTTGCTTTGCTGCTTTGCTGCTTCCCGTCATCCCTTGCTTGCATCCTTCAGCGGGCATATTAAAGCTACGTTTAAATTAGTCCATCGAGTGCGCGTCCGCGCAAAGCAACACCAACACCAACACAGCAGCGCAATTGGCTTTTTGGTGGCCAGGAAGTGAACGTGGTTCTGTTGCTGGCAGTGGTTGCGGTTAGGTGATAACCGATCGGTCCGACCATATACGATCCCGCCCGGCAACACTCTCTCCAACCTCATCTCGTCTTGTTCGGGTTAACGTTACGGCCGGTTTAGGAAGGCGATCCAACTTATCATCGGTGGGCTCTAATTGACCGCATGGTTAGTACAAGCAGAAGGGAATAAGAAAAAAAACACGGGAAATAATTGTTTTGTGCAATTTTAAACAATTTCCCAAAGTATTTCTTATTCTAAGCTTTTTACTTTTAAAGTGCTTTACATGAAAAAGTTTTTGAATTTAAAATATTTACATAAATATTGTATATTAAAGATGTCCGTTTTTTGTGTTAAAAGGTGAAATTGAAAAGTCCAGTCTAAGATCTAGTAAATGTTGTTAACCAGTTTAGGCAATGTAAGAAAAATGTGCCAATCCATGCTTGCTTCGTTCCATTTCATTTAGCATCCACTCTTCTATAATGATCTTTATCAATTGTTACTTTTTGTCTTCTCATATCGTTGTGTTTTTTTTTTGTTTTTTTTTTCATGTGTGCCCTCATCTGTGTTTTATGTTATGTTTTCCGTTCCGGTGCAAGCTTTCTTGCTTTTTAATTTGTTATACTTCAATGTTACTGTCTTTATCTACAATTTGTCACACATTCTCTAACAATTTCTCAGCATTATTTTTGTTTACATTACATGAGAATGTGGTTTTTACAGTGCGTCGGTCCTAACCGCAAGGAGGGAAACTGATAAGCAAATTCTCGATATCTCTCGAATTGTTGCGAATTGAAAGCATAAACATGATATCGAACATGTTTTGAGCAACATTTGCTGTTAAAAACACACGGTTCGTAATGGTTGCTATCATAATTACAATTACATCCTCTTATCGTTTAACGTTTTCACAACAAACAGCGTTTCGTAAGCTGCAGAAGATGAAATAAGGTTGGTATCTACGTTTATAAATATTTAAGAAATCACATTAAGTTTTTCAACTTATTCCACTTCAACGTAAAGAAAATCTGAAAATAAATTAATATAGATTTATGAAAACAGTAAGAAATATAAACTCACATTCCAAAATAAAGCAGTTTATTTAGATTTAACTAAAACTAAAATTAAAAATATTTTTTGGGAAAACCTTTTCTTTTGGGAAATTTAGCAAAATTTTATAAATTGATTTATTTTAATGCGAATTGGTTGAAATAAGTTTCTTTTCACTCAAATAATGCTCTAAATAAAAAAAAGATTAAAAAATAAAAAAAAAATAAAAATTTGAATATTTCCTAAGGCTTAGCTTTTTTTGGGAAATTTAGCAAAGCTGATAAATTGATGTATTTTAATGCGAATTTGCGCAGCACCTTCTTCCAGCACGCCTCGCTTCAGCTACACCTGGAGATCACCACAGCAGACATATTCCCAGATTGACCACGTTTTCAGCAATGGAAAACACTTCTCGGATATTAGCGACGTACGTACGTACAGGGGAGCAAACGTCGACTCAGACCATTTCCTGGTTATGGTTAAGTTACGCTAGAAACTGTGCGCAGCCAATATGCTGCGCTATCAGCCCACCCCAAGGCTCGACATAGATCGGTTGCGGCAAGCTGATGTGGCGAGGGACTTCGCGACCACGCTAGGGGAAGCGTTGCCGGAGGACACCACCTTCGAGGCGATGTCCCTCAATGACCATTGGCGTACGATGGAACAAGCCATCAGCAGCACGGCCGATCAAACTATTGGCCGCGTAACACGTAACCAGAGGAAGGAATGGTTTGATGATGAGAAGAACGCAGGGGAATTCGTAAGTTCTACAGGATTCTGAATGCGGTACGTGGCAGTTTCACTCCCATGACCGCTATGTGCCGCAACGAGGAGAGAGATATCCTGTGCCCCCGCCATCCTTGGACGAAATCATCAGTGTCATCAGACAGCTGAAATGCAACAAATCAGCTGGCAGCGATGGTCTGGTGGCAGAGCTGTTCAAGATGGGCCCGGAGAGGCTTGCCGCGATTATGCACCGGCTGATCGTAAGGATTTGGGACCAGGAAGAACTGCCGGACGAGTGGAAGCTGGGTGTCATACACTCAGTGTACAAAAAGCGCGACAGACTGGACTGTGCTAACTTCCGAGCCATCACAGTCCTGAATGCTGCCTACAAGATCCTGTCCCGAATACTCTTCTGCAGACTTGCGCCCCTTGCCACAGATTTCGTCGGAAGCTACCAAGCTGGATTTGTTGGAGGCAAATCGACTACCGACCAAATCTTTAGTCTACGGCAGATCCTCCAGGATTGGCGAGAGCACCAGATCTCTACGCATCACCTGTTTATTGACATCAAAACAGCCTACAACTCCATAGATCGGTACGAGCTATCGCACCCAAGCAGTAGTATGGATTGTCGTGTCGAACATGGTGTTAGAATCGTTTGAATCTCACCAGGGACTGAAGCAAGGATACGGACTCCTCGGTTTGCTGTTGATGATTTCTCGTCATCATCGGACGGACATCTGCGGCGGTGTGCGACGCGTACACCCGACTGAAACGCGAGGCCTACAAAACTGGATTGAGGATCAACGCGACGAAGACAAAGTACCTGTCTGTCGGAGGCTCTGATCGTGATAGAGCCCGACTCGGGAGCAGAGTATCATTTGACGGCGAAGATCTCGAGTTCTGCTACCTTGGCACGATCGTAACTTCGGACAATATCATGAGCTCCACAAACCTAGAAGACCTAGAAGACTCCAGCAACACACGAAGTGCACGATATATCGCACAATGATACGTCCGGTAGTTCTCTACGGATACGAGTCTTGGGCGTGCAGGGCGTGTGAGGAAGGAGAATTAACCACGAGGTATCTGAGCTATTTGGCGGTGCAGAGATCCTGCCGGTTGTCAAAGCCGGAAGCATACGGTAGCTGGGGCACGTGACCCGTTCGGCACGAGACGTAGAGGAGCACAGGGTGCTCGTGGGCTGGATCAGGTGGAGTCAAACCCTTTCGGAGATCTGATACAGCTTAGGACCGAGTTTCCTGGAAACCGATTTGACGAACTGGCCATGTCTTCATGACGTACTCAACCCTCAAGCAGGCCTGAAATGATGATGAACATCCTTTTTGTTTCACTTACTTTAAACAAAAATAAAAAATTAAAAAAAAAATTTTCAAGTTTTTTCTCAACACCAAATTTATTTTATGTTTTTAAAACTTATTAAAAATAAATAATATTTCGTTATGCAAAGCACACTCAAGTTAGTGGAATAGTTGAAATTCTTCTCATGTTTACCCACACTCTTTTTTGCACTGGAACTCACCGTTACCAAACCGGTAGCTCACGCATTACGAGCATCGAATGAACACTTGCATCATCTGAACACCGCACGGCAAATCGCTGCGTCACCGCACGGCGCTAAGGTTCATCCGCGTCAGCTGTACGCAATGAAACCGCGTCTCGCACCTTGAACCCCACGTTTGCTTCAATCCTACCCAATGATGCTGGTGTATAATTCGCAAACACCCGGTTCATTGCCGGTTCCAAAGCGGTCCCGCTTGCTGAATCATCATCACTCATCGATACCGGGAAAGTATCATGACGTGTTCGACGTTCGTTCGATGTGTCGCCGATCGGACGCTCGATTCGTCGGTAGCTGCAACTACAGCTCTACACCTCGTACCTGGGGGTGCCGCGGTCATTTAGCTATGGAAGCGAAATATCGCTTCATCGAGAACACATATGGCGTCAGCGATGTGATAAGCATGCGGCCATATCTTGCTAAATCATTCCCATTTCCGCCTTAGTCATGCTGGACAGTACAGTGACTGGTTGCAATATAGGGCAATTGCAACAGCAGGTGCAACCTGATATTGGTCTCATTTTGTTTTTTTGTAAATAAAAAAAAATTACTACTCAATCATTCTATAATGTTGCAGCCGATCAGGAAAATGTGTCACGAGCGAAATTTTACCCAAAAACCGAAATGATTTGTGATACAAATTGACCACGAGTGTGCGATGAATCACGCCTGCAACTTTTACAATTCGGATTCGGTATTGAGTCATGGGAGCTCAGTAAAATATGTCAAAAAAAAAACAAAACTATTGCAACCAGTCCACGTTCTGACATCAGCGGAAATGCAATTGTGGAATGACTCAATCTGATAGTAAAGTTGCATTACTATAATCAGAATTTTTTTCTTTTCCATTTCCTCAAATGTCCCTTCCTCTACACTTCAACTACATGAACTTTCCTGTAACTATACAACGTTATTCCATTGAAACTTTCCGACATTCCTGTAACGCACAACTACGCACACGAACAAGATGAGATGCTGTTTATAAAACGGGGTTGGGGGGTGGGGATTCATGTAGAAATCATATCACAAACAAACACGCGGTGCGTCACGCGTTTAGCGAAACGTCAGACACAGACGAATGGGAATTACGATGACGAAATCATGATCAGCTGTTTTATTACGCCAACGTCTCATAGCCATTTGTACGCGCGAGTTGATAGTTTGTAGTGCGCAATTTGCGATTGAGATGATGCGATTGATTGCTGTGCATTTGCGAATTCCCGGACCATACGTGGTAATGTAAGCCTTTTTTGGGTGAGTAATCGTCCTGCCGTCTTAGACGGCTAACTTTAAGAAAAGATGAATAATCAAATGGAATGATGGAATTTCCGACCACCCCGCCAAACCGGCAACCACACACACACACAAACAGCATTCAGTGCAATGACGCAATCTTGCTGTTTTTGTAGAAATCTCTCTCTCTCTCTCTCTCTCTCTCTCTCTTTCTCTTTCTCTCTTTCTTTCCTATGTTCGTCATGGATGAGATGTAGTTATTACACGTTTAAACTATTTTATGATCGGACCGAAAACAATTGTTCAATTGTTTGTGTAGTTTGGTAACGCTGTAACGTTCACTAAATGAGTAACGCTTTTTTTTTGTTAAGAGTTCTTAAGAGAAACTTTCTGTTTTTAAAGTACTCAAGGAAACGAACGTCATCTGGTGTAATATTTGTGACATTCGATTCCAAGCGTTGACGTTTCAACAACAACGTAAAACCTGTACGATCATGTTCGGCGTACAATGTACGCCGGCTAACGCCATAGTAACGGCTGTAACACGTGCGTCCGTTTGGCGCTTAATTTCACCGAACTCACCAAAAATTGCGCAATGTTGAATGTAGGATGTCGAACGAGGCTTTTTATTTAAAAAAAGCCCTCAAACCAAGGTGTTTTATACCACAAACAGTGATCTATCTCTCTGTCGACAAGACTTCTGGTAATTCACTTGTTTCGACAGACTAGATAAACCATTGCTGGCAGTGTGTTTGTACGCGTTTTGTGGATGTAAATCACTCTGTAAACCACTTTTGCACACTTGGATTTACGTTTAGTCACTTATTGCACACATTCCAAACAAAACGGTTTCACACGAACTAACCACTTAATGCCCATTCACGGGTTTTGTAGGCTTCTAACAACTGGTCCACGTTCCACACGGACCAGTTGATCCAGAAGCTCGTGATGAAATAAATGCAACCGCTAGCCGAAGCCGCGCTTTTATCAACAACACACATCCTACATGCGTCTAGCGAGCGGGTCACTCACGTCCGGTCTGAGCGATTTGGAGATGATTCATCCGTTTTCCCACACGCAATGTGAAGTTGTGGTCTGAGTGCTCGTGCGCGCCTCTGATTCATCCGGCACGCTAAACCCTCTCATGTCTAATGGTGCGTATTTTATTGCTTTTAAAAAGCCAACGCAAACTTCACTTTCGTTGGTTTTATTTCAATTTAATTTGTATTAATTTTTTTTTTAATTTTTTTTTCTTCTTCTGGATTTTTCCCTTGCTATCTGACGGCGGTATACACCCCTGAAGGTATGCAATATATTTTTTAAATTGCGTGTAATATATAACATCTTGTGGATTTCGAAATTATAGAGTAAATTAAGCTAAAAAGTATTGTAGAAAAAAAGATTCTACACATCGTCTTCTTCTTCTTCTTTTGTACGGTTGTAGTCTCTTGGCTTGCCAAATTCTGGCTTTCTTCGACTTTAATTACCCACGACTCAGAACACGAAAGTCAATCCTCCGGATAGAATTTGATACCTGGTCCTGTCGTGTAGAGACCTATGTCGCTACCATCTCGCATTTTTATTGAGATTTATAAGTCCAAGAATACACTGGAACGCCGATTTTCCGTGCTCATCGGAACTCGGCCCCTGCCGGATAAGCGAATATCACGGATAATAAACACAACTCTTTTCATTGATAAATATTAGTGTTTAGTGTGTAATGGATAGCCTTTTTTTCTAAAGCAAGATGTTAAATTTTTTAGTTACACTTTGCAAAATAAATTTGGGTTTTTTTGGTCAAATTTGAGCAAATTGTTTCATTTCCTATTGAGGCTTTTATTTTTTGCCTTAACCGGTTTGCACATTATTCGCCTTTGGAACTGTCATTTCCGAGCTGCACGAATAATGGGACAGACGGATAAAAGGTACCCGGATAATCGGTCCTCCACTGTATATAAATGACCTTGGGACTATTATCCGTATATAAATGCTTAACGGACTATTATCCGTGGAAATCGATTAACCGGCATCAGTCCGGTCTCGAGCACCCCGGATAATCGACATTCTACTGTTGGTCAATTCGCCTTTGGAACTGTCATTTCCGAGCTGCACGAATAATGGGACAGACGGATAAAAGGTACCCGGATAATCGGCGCTCCATTTTATATAATGAATTATTTCATTAGAGAGAAGATAAAAATATTTCACCAAAAATAATCATTTCATAAATATAGTTGAAGTCATATACTTTATTTATTTTATTAAAGTCTTATATACTTTACATAACTGATGCTTATGTATTTTCAAAAATATTAAAAAAAACACGTTTTCAAAACAGTTCCCTGTGCTCCTAAGGGTTAGATCGGGTTTCCCATAGCAGATGCGTGAGAGTTGTTTTTCCTTCCTTCTGACCTACAGCCACTGCCGATGCCACTTTCCTTCGCCGATGTCGTCGTGCCGGAGTTGGTTCGGCACTCCAAAAAACAAGAAACCCGTGCATGAACATGCAGCACAAAGGGAACCCATGTTCCGTCAAACATGTAACGACACGTTTGGGCACGCTTTCTGCACGTAGACCCATCCCGTGAATGTGGGAACTACAGAATTTGTACCGTTTCTCTTTTTTTTATTCGTTTTCACTCTCTGCATGCACTGTCCTGCAGGAATGCGTTGGGTGATTTCGAGTTTCGGAATAACGCATCCCTTTCTGCTAACGATCGTCTTTGCCAATTGTGTAACTGTGTGTATGAGAATCTGGTCGTGCGGTTGTCCGTTACGCGCCAGCAAAAATGTGGACCATTTCCGGACGCGTGGTGTTGTTTTCATTACTGGGTGGTAGTGTTGGAGAATCCATTCTTAGCACACAAAAAATATTCCACCACTCAAGCAGATGCATAAATTGTAACCACTTGCTCACCCGTTACGAATTGGAACGGTTTTAATTTTTCCATGATTTATTGAAATTATTTTTCTAACGAACTATTTATAAATGGTATGTTAATCACAATATTCTACTGTTGCACTCATGAAAACTATCGGAAACTTCACTCCGTTTTCGCNGTTCGGCTGCAAGCCATCAGCAGCACGGCCGATCGAACTATTGGCCGCGTAACACGTAACCAGAGGAAGGAATGGTTTGATGATGAGTGCAGGCGAGCACTATCCGAGAAGAACGCAGCGCATACTCGCATGCTCCAGCGCGAGACCAGGCAGAACGAGGAAGACTACAGACGACTGAGAAGCCAGCAGACCCGACTCCTCCAGGACAAGAAGCGCAGCTTCGAAGAGTCGGATGAGCAACTGATACAGCAGCTATCCCAGTCGGGGCAAACACGTAAGTTCTACAGGATGCTGAATACGGCACGAGGAAATTCTGACCGCTATGTGCCGCAACGAGGAGGGAGATATCTTGTCGGACGAGCGAGAGGTGATCGACAGGTAGAAGTGCTACTTCGACAGGCACCTGAAGGGAGCACATGCAGGAGAGACTGAACCAGATGCAGGAAGTAGAGGAGAGCAGTATTACGACAGCCAGCAGGATGACGAAGTGCCTCCGCCATTCTTGGACGAAGTCATCAGTGTTATCAAACAGCTGAAAAGCAACAAGTCAGCTGGCAGAGCTGTTCAAGATGGGCCCGGAGAGGCTTGCCGCGATTATGCATCGGCTGATCGTAAGGATTTCGGAGCAGGAAGAACAACCGGACGAGTCGAAGCTGAGTGTTATACACCCAGTGTACAAATAGAGCGACAAGCTAGACTGTGCTAACTTCCGATCTATCACAGTCCTAAATGCTGCCTACAAGATTCTGTCGCAAATACTCTTCTGTAGACTTGCGACCCTTGCCACTGATTTCCATAGATCTCCATAGATCGGTACGAGCTATCGCACCCAAGCAGTAGTATGGATTGTCGTGTCGAACATGGTGTTAGAATCGTTTGAATCTCACCAGGGACTGAAGCAAGGATACGGACTCCCCTGTTTGCTGTTGATGATTTCTCGTCATTATCGGACGGACATCTGCGGCGGAGTGCGACGCGTACACCCGACTGAAACGCGAGGCCTACAGAATTGGATTGAGGATCAATGCGAGAAAGACAAAGTATCTGCTTGTCGGAGGCTATGATCGTGATAGAGCCCGACTCGGGAGCAGAATATCATTTGACGGCGAAGATCTCGAGGTGGTAGAAGAGTTCTGCTACCTTGGTACGATTGTAACTTCGGACAATAACATGAGCTCCACAAACCTAGAAGACCTAGAAGACTCCAGCAACACACGAAATGCACAATATATCGCACACTGATACGTCCGGTAGTCCTCTACGGATACGAGCCTTGGACTAACGAAGGACACCAACACCGTGGACTATCTTTGGCGATGTGTGCGAGCAGGGCGTGTGAAGAAGGAGAATTAACCACGAGGTAACTGAGCTATTTGGCGGTGCAGAGATCCTGCCGGTTGTCAAAGCCGGAAGCATACGGTAGCTGGGGCACGTGACCCGTTCGGCACGAGACGTAGAGGAGCACAGGGTGCTCGTGCGCTGGATCAGGTGGAGTCAAACCCTTTCGGAGATCTGATACAGCTTAGGACCGAGTTTCCTGGAAACCGATTTGACGACCTGGCCATGTCTTCATGACGTACTCAACCCTCAAGCAGGCCTGAAATGATGATGAACATCCTTTTTGTTTCACTTACTTTAAACCAACAATAAAAAATTAGAGAAATTTTTTTCAAGTTTTGTCTGAACTCCAAATTTATTTTATGTTTTTAAAACTTATTAAAAATAAATAATATTTCGTTATGCAAAGCACACTCAAGTTAGTGGAATAGTTGAAATTCTTCTCATGTTTACCCACACTCTTTTTTGCACTGGAACTCACCGTTACCAAACCGGTAGCTCACGCATTACGAGCATCGAATGAACACTTGCATCATCTGAACACCGCACGGCAAATCGCTGCGTCACCGCACGGCGCTAAGGTTCATCCGCGTCAGCTGTACGCAATGAAACCGCGTCTCGCACCTTGACCTCCACGTTTGCTTCAATCCTACCCAATGATGCTGGTGTATAATTCGCAAACACCCGGTTCATTGCCGGTTCCAAAGCGGTCCCGCTTGCTGAATCATCATCACTCATCGATACCGGGAAAGTATCATGACGTGTTCGACGTTCGTTCGATGTGTCGCCGATCGGACGCTCGATTCGTCGGTAGCTGCAACTACAGCTCTACACCTCGTACCTGGGGGTGCCGCGGTCATTTAGCTATGGAAGCGAAATATCGCTTCATCGAGAACACATATGGCGTCAGCGATGTGATAAGCCTGCGGCCAGTCTTGCTAAATCATGCCCATTTCCGCCTTAGTCATGCTGGACAGTACAGTGACTGGTTGCAATATAGGGCAATTGCAACAGCAGGTGCAACCTGATATTGGTCTCATTTTGTTTTTTGTAAATAAAAAAAATACTACTCAATCATTCTATAATGTTGCAGCCGATCAGGAAAATATGTCACGAGCGAAATTTTACCCAAAACAAAATGATTTGTGATACAAATTGACCACGAGTGCGCGATGAATCATGCCTGCAACTTTTACAATTCGGATTCGGTATTGAGTCATGGGAGCTCAGTAAAATATGTCAAAAAAAAAACAAAACTATTGCAACCAGTTCACGTTCTGACATCAGCGGAAATGCAATTGTGGAATGACTCAATCTGATAGTAAAGTTGCATTACTATAATCAGATTTTTTTTCTTTTCCATTTCCTCAAATGTCCCTTCCTCTACACTTCAACTACATGAACTTTCCTGTAACTATATGTACACGTTATTCCATTGAAACTTTCCGACATTCCTGTAACGCACAACTACGCACACGAACAAGATGAGATGCTGTTTATAAAACGGGGTTGGGGGGTGGGGATTCATGTAGAAATCATATCACAAACAAACACGCGGTGCGTCACGCGTTTAGCGAAACGTCAGACACAGACGAATGGGAATTACGATGACGAAATCATGATCAGCTGTTTTATTACGCCAACGTCTCATACCCATTTGTACGCGCGAGTTGATAGTTTGTAGTGCGCAATTTGCGATTGAGATGATGCGATTGATTGCTGTGCATTTGCGAATTCCCGGACCATACGTGGTAATGTAAGCCTTTTTGGGTGAGTAATCGTCCTGCCGTCTTAGACGGCTAACTTTAAGAAAAGATGAATAATCAAATGGAATGATGGAATTTCCGACCACCCCGCCAAACCGGCAACCACACACACACACACAAACAGCATTTTGTGCAATGACGCAATCTTGCTGTTTTTGTAGAAATCTCTCTCTCTCTCTTTCTCTTTCTCTCTCTCTCTCTCTTTCTCTCTCTTTCTTTTTCTCTCTTTATTTCCTATGTTCGTCATGGATGAGATGTAGTTATTACACGTTTAAACTATTTTATGATCGGACCGAAAACAACTGTTCAATTGTTTGTTGTAGTTTGGTAACGCTGTAACGTTCACTAAATGAGTAACGCTTTTTTTTTTGTTAAGGGTTCTTAAGAGAAACTTTCTGTTTTTAAAGTACTCAAGGAAACGAACGTCATCTGGTGTAATATTTGTGACATTCGATTCCAAGCGTTGAAACGTCTAACAACAACGTAAAACCTGTACGATCATGTTCGGCGTACAATGTACGCCGGCTAACGCCATAGTAACGGCTGTAACACGTGCGTCCGTTTGGCGCTTAGTTTCACCGAACTCACCAAAAATTGCGCAATGTTGAATGTAGAATGTCGAACGAGGCTTTTTATTTTAAAAAAAAGCCCTCAAACCAAGGTGTTTTATACCACAAACAGTGATCTATCTCTCTGTCGACAAGACTTCTGGTAATTCACTTGTTTCGACAGACTAGATAAACCATTGCTGGCAGTGTGTTTGTACGCGTTTTGTGGATGTAAATCACTCTGTAAACCACTTTTGCACACTTGGATTTACGTATAGTTTGCTGCAGTCACTTATTGCACACATTCCAAACAAAACGGTTTCACACGAACCAACCACTTAATGCCCATTCACGGGTTTTGTAGGCTTCTAACAACTGGTCCACGTTCCACACGGACCAGTTGATCCAGAAGCTCGTGGTGAAATAAATGCAACCGCTAGCCGAAGCCGCGCTTTTATCAACAACACACATCCTACATGCGTCTAGCGAGCGGGTCACTCACGTCCGGTCTGAGCGATTTACAGATGATTCATCCGTTTTCCCACACGCAATGTGAAGTTGTGGTCTGAGTGCTCGTGCGCGCCTCTGATTCATCCGGCACGCTAAACCCTCTCATGTCTAATGGTGCGTATTTTATTGCCTTTTAAAAGCCAACGCAAACTTCACTTTCGTTGGTTTTATTTCAATTTAATTTGTATTAATATTTTTTTTGAATTTTTTTCTTCTTCTCGGTTTTCCCCTATGCAATATATTATATCCGGTATGCAATATATTTTTTAAATCACGTATAATATATAAAATCTCATGATTTTGAAATAATTGGGTGAAGTAAGCTAAAAAGCATCGTAGAAAAAAATAGTCTTCTTGTTTTGAAGAGTTGTAGTCTCTTGGCTTGCCAAATTCTGGCTTTCTTCGACTTTAATTACCCACGACCCAGAACACGAAAGTCAATCCTCCGGATAGGATTTGATACCTGGTCCTGTCGTGTAGAGACCTATGTCGCTACCATCTCGCATTTTTATTGAGATTTAAAAGTCCAAGAATACACTGGAACGCCGATTATCCGTGCTCATCCGTGCTCGGCCCCTGCCCGATAAGCGAATATCACGGATAATAAGCACAACTCTTTTCATTGATAAATATTAGTGTTTAGTGTGTAATGGGTGGCCTTTTTTCTAAAGCAAGATGTTAAATTTCTTAGTTACACTTTGCAAAATAAATTTGGGTTTTTTTTGGTCAAATTTGAGCAAATTGTTTCATTTCCTATTGAGGCTTTTATTTTTTGCCTTAACCGGTTTGCACATTATTCGCCTTTGGAACTGTCATTTCCGAGCTGCACGAATAATGGGACAGTCGGATAAAAGGTACCCGGATAATCGGCGCTCCACTGTATATAATGAATTATTTCATTAGAGAGAAGATAAAAATATTTCGCCAAAAATAAGCATTTCATAAATATGGTTCAAGTCATATACTTTATTTATTTTATTAAAGTCTTATATACTTTACATAACTGATGCTTATTAATTTTTAAAAAATGTTAAAAGAAACACGTTTTCCAAACAGTTCCCTGTGCTCTTCAGGGTTAGATCGGGTTTCCCATAGCAGATGCGTGAGAGTTGTTTTTCCTTCCTTCTGACCTACAGCCACTGCCGATGCCACTTTCCTTCGCCGATGTCTTCGTGCCGGAGTTGGTTCGGCACTCCAAAAAACAACCCAACCAGCATTTCGAGCAGTTTTCGAGTGAATTTTGAGTTCTGGTCGAACAGTGGCCGAATGGAAGCCAATCGGCCGAGATCCAAGCAGCCCGATTCATTCGTGGCCAAGGTGTA
>CM028117.1:14559860-14574608 GCA_016170025.1 Anopheles vaneedeni
TGAGAATCTGGCCGTGTGGTTGTCCGTTACGCGCCAGCAAAAATGTGGACCATTTCCGGACGCGTGGTGTTGTTTTCATTACTGGGTGGTAGTGTTGGAGAATCCATTCTTAGCACACAAAAAATATTCCACCACTCAAGCAGATGCATAAATTGTAACCACTTGCTCACCCGTTACGAATTGGAACGGTTTTAATTTTTCCATGATTTATTGAAATTATTTTTCTAACGAACTATTTATAAATGGTATGTTAATCACAATATTCTACTGTTGCACTCATGAAAACTATCGGAAACTTCACTCCGTTTTCGCACACCGTACTTCATACTCCTCTCATCGAGCAGGATGTGTAACCTTGAGTACATGGGAAAACCCATTTTCCACCAAGCTGATTGATGGAAGAAAAGTGAACCGATCATAGCAAAGCACTTTTGCATTAGTCATCAATACGCGAGGAGCAAATAAAGTCTTTTTTGATTTATTTATATGACCTTTATTTCCATTGGAGTATTCGTCTTCAGATTTATTGGTGGATATTTGTAATAGAATTTATGGAATTACTAGACAGATACAGCTCAGAAGCACAAGAATTTTTGGGATTATGTTTTCTAAAGAAAAATTATTTATTATATTAGTTGGAAAGAGTTTTTATTTGAAGGTAGATACGTTGAGGAGTACTAAGAAAAAAATTGAATTACCTCTGATCCTTCAATAGACAAAAAGGTCCAAGAATTTCCAGCAAAATCGCCTCATAAAGAATACCACTTTTGATGTGTATATTGCACAACGATTAATTCTAGACTTTGTGAAAATACTCCACTAACCGTGTAAAATCTCGTATAAGGAATATTTGAGGAACTGGAAACCTTGAAGAAACTTTGAGTTGATATCAAACATTCCCTAGGTGCTCAGATCTATTATCTGCTCCTTGTATTAGACATCAATTTTCTCAATTTAAATTAATAGCTAGTAAATAATTACTAAACCCAAATGAAATTCCCATATACACCGACAAGAGAGTCTCCACAGAGCCTCAAGAGAGCCTCCACAGCCTCTTTTAAGTTTATTCTGCGCTATTGAAGATATAGCTTCCAGGGTTGGCGACTGTTACGCCATGAAGTACAGTATCGTCTGCAGTGCCATGTAGAAATTTGGCGCCATCGCACCTACGAATGCGAGGAAGCGTGCCGGTTGTGGGACGACAACGACGGCATACACGAGCGTGTGAAGAATGCGCGATACTGCCACCGCTCGGAACAGATTGACTGCCAGGAAGGGTGCCGGATTGGTTAACAGGTACAGGAATCCGATCACGAAGAATGGTAGAATATTTTCCAAATCGTTCAGATGTGCCCTAAAATACGAATATATAAGTTTTGCTTAGTATCGCCTTTGTTACTGAGTTGAAAGCCACAGAAGACGGCTAACTAACCTGCGCACACGCTCAACATCCGGATCGTCTAGCTTTGGCTTTAGCTTCTTGCTTACCGCACTGGCATCCTCGGGATTAGCAAAGGCCTGTTGTAAGGAGATTAAACGGACAGCGGGTTAATGTGGAACAAATGTGACTTTACGCAAACGTCAGTTGCATCATGGTGGCCCCGACCCCCTTCGCATGTACCATCTTCCGGACACGAGTCAGTGATGTTAACGGTGACATGAGCAACATTTTCACTACCAGCACCGCCGACCAGAAAACGTACGATCGTAACGCTACATCGTTAACCGTCTCGAAAACACTCGTCATACTGCTAGATTTCTAGAACCGTTTTTTTTTTTGCAAAAAGAGGGCAACAAACAGTTTTTCCACAAGTAAATGCGGTCCTACAATAATTTACAACAAAAACGACGAACACTTGTCTAGGACGGACGCTCTTGAATGAGCCACCAAAACTCGTTTTAGCCCCGAAAAACATTCACAGCATCACCAGCACGCATCTGCCATCCCTTTCCAATGGGAGTGTGTTCGCCTTGTCTGGAGCGTGATGTTAGACGACGGCAAAATTTGGAAGCCGTTCCGTAACGGTGAGGAGAAAGTTTTTCTTTCTATTAATTATTTCACAACCAGCTAGGCGTATACAACGGTAGACGCATTTTATTATCTACTTTCCTCGCCAAAAAGAAAACATTGCTTAGAGATCTTAGCGTTATTTCGTTTAATAAAAGGAAGTTACAGAGATTCCTCAATAGTCATATAGAACTTGCTCCTATTAAAATTGTCAAGGGTTTCTGAATTTGTACTTTGAAGTTAAAAAAATATATAACCTCGACTATTTAATGTATTTTCTAACTCCCATCGCATACACCACTGTATCGAATACCAATTGACTTAACCCTGACCGTCTCCAAACATCGTTAAGTTTACGATCATTATGCGTCCGTTAGTGTTTGTGTGATTACGCGCCACGGTTCCGTATTTGCTTTTGAAGCAATAGCAACTCACACAACCAAACAAACTGGGAACAATAACAAAAAAAACCGTTTACATAAACAACCAGAGAAAACATCGTGCCGCGCCATACATATGTACGTTATACTGACGCTGAAACTTGTAAGAAAACTATCGCCTATCAGAGGTAATTTATTATTATCGCTTATTTTCTTCTAACTATAAGCTTCATGAAACATTATCGCAATATTCTTTCCAGAGACGGATTTTCCTATAAACGGACTAAGCGATCGCGTGGGGCTCCCGGCTTGAATCAAGCACCAAGAAGACGCTTAGGTCCCCGAGCTGGTCGTTNCTGAATTTGTACTTTGAAGTTAAAAAAAAATATAACCTCGACTATTTAATGTATTTTCTAACTCCCATCGCATACACCACTGTATCGAATACCAAGTGACTTAACCCTGACCGTCTCCAAACATCGTTAAGTTTACGATCATTATGCGTCCGTTAGTGTTTGTGTGATTACGCGCCACGGTTCCGTATTTGCTTTTGAAGCAATAGCAACTCACACAACCAAACAAACTGGGAACAATAACAAAAAAAACCGTTTACATAAACAACCAGAGAAAACATCGTGCCGCGCCATACATATGTACGTTATACTGACGCTGAAACTATCGCCTATCAGAGGGAATTTATTATTATCGCTTATTTTCTTCTAACTATAAGCTTCATGAAACATTATCGCAATATTCTTTCCAGAGACGGATTTTCCTATAAACGGACTAAGCGATCGCGTGGGGCTCCCGGCTTGAATCAAGCACCAAGAAGACGCTTAGGTCCTCGAGCTGGTCGTTAATGTATTGTAGTCTTCTCTCCCCTCCTCCATCCCCTCATGCAGCTTCGTCATCGTCAGCTTATTTTTGAGGACTCCGGACTCCGGTGCCCAGAGTTCTCTCTCTCTCTCTCTCTCTCTCTCTCTCTCTCTCTCTTCTTGGCTTAACGATTCCTAAGGTCATGCCGGCCATTTCTGGCTTAATAGACTTATTTTACCACGCAGCCGGGCCCCAAGTGGCTAAGGGCCCCAACAAACGCTCAGGGTCCCCGAGAATCTTGACCTGCTACTGATTATTTCGCATGAAAAAGCATTATGTAGCTTATGTAACGCTAACCAGCCATAACTTACTATCGTTTAACATTCAACCCTTCTACAGGCTGTTCTGTTTGCAGCTATACTGCTTAACCCTTATCTGTTATCGATACAAGTGAATGTTGTTTTTCTTTGGCGATAAAAAAGAGAACATATTATCGCCTTCGGACATGGATTAATACGGAATATCGCATTAAACTGGAAACATTTGTAACGATAATTAGTGAAGAAAATGGGATAACTTTGGGGGGAAGAAAATATATAAGCATGGCGTTTTTCTTCATTTTGCTGTTTGATAACGATATCCAGAATACCTGGAGTTAGTTAGGACAAAACATGAAATGTGAAATATTCCCTTTTCCTTCAAACAGTCACGCGTAACTAACCACTGTAACAAATTGTAACTCCCTGCTACTTGTTGCAAATTGATTGAAGAATATGTTATCCACAAACGCACCTTGTTCTTGAACCTCAGCAAACCCGTCAGCGGCGACATTAGCAACATCTTCGCCGCCAATACTGCTGACCAGAACACGTACGCTTTGAACACATCCGGATTGATAGCGTCGAAAGGGTTCGCCATGTTGGATTACAAATGGAGGTTTCACGTTAATACGATGGTACACACCGCACCGAGTTGTGNCAACATCTTCGCCGCCAATACTGCTGACCAGAACACGTACGCTTTGAACACATCCGGATTGATAGCGTCGAAAGGGTTCGCCATGTTGGATTACAAATGGAGGTTTCACGTTAATACACCGCACCGAGCTGTGGGATGCCAAACAGATCAATTCACGCAGGACACTACACGCGGAAGTTAGCAACCGAACACTGCCGCTTGCCGAAATATACTGATTTGTATGAACATCATCATTACCGTCATATATCCCCACCTATAAACGGACCGCTGGAGTACATCGTGTCTCATATCTCTCCACGTTAATCGACAAACATAGCGAGACAGAAAAAAAAACAAATCATGCGATCCCAGTTGTGCTATGAACGGCTTACCACGCTAATGACCTTCAGTCAGGTACCGAAGTCGCGAGGATACCACTTGAACTAGCCGGTATAGAAATGACTCGACACTTTAACGAAATATTTGAATGCTTCTATTGCGAACTAATATTGAGGAATATTTGCCATTATTTATCTATGAATAAAGTCCAGCGAACGGATGTAAGGTCCGGATGGGATTTGAAAAACCGATCCTTTCGCGTAGAGACTTCACCACTTGCCCGATTTACTGGTAATAACTATAATTTATTACCCGGGGGCCGGGCCGGTGGTGCATGTGATAAACGGCGCCAGTCCACACGGCAGGACCGGGTTCAAATCTCATCTGGACCGACCCCCCGTAGCAAGGACTGACTATCCGGGTATGTGGTAAAAAGAAGTCTAGTAAGCCAGAAATGGCCGGCGTGACCTGTAAGGTCGTTAATGCCAAGAAGAGAGAGAACTATAATTTACAACTTAATTTGCTTATTCGTAACGGAAAATTTAAATTCAAAATCACGAAGCGTTTTCCAAGCGTTTCGCACACGAGATCGATTGCTTCGGTTGACAGTTGTAAACATAAACAAAACATTTTACCGTGTTACCGTGCACAGCAAATGGGTACTCGCGTATGCTCACTTTCTAACATGTGCAGATTTTGTCTCTGCTTGGAACAGGAAAAGCTATTACCATTCTCGACATTAATCGATAATGCACTTACCGTACAGGATATACAACAGCTAACTGGCATACAGGTAGGTTAAAATCCTTCATTGCTACCACTTCCTTCCGAGTGTGTTTCCTAATGTTTACACTGTTGTTTTTTTTTGTAGAATCTAGAAGAAAACACTTCTCCGTACGTGGTGTGTGAAGATTGCGATGAAACGTTGAACAAGTTTGTAACGTTTCGTGACAGCTGCTTAAAGAATGATATAACGTTTTGGCGGATTTGTACGAAGCTAAGCGAAGACGGGACAATCGACACAAGCCATGAAGATGTGCAGAACGATGGCACGGAAACGAAAACGTACACCATTCTGTTCGATAGCTGTGACAGTGAAAATGAAAATATCGAAGCTACGGCTAGACAACGGCCGCAGCTGAAAAGGAAACGAAAACATGTAATATCAGAAGACACCGGCAAGAAGCTTTGTGAGCTGTGCGGTAGTTTCGTTTCGGAGCTTGGTGCACACCGGCGCATACACACGAAGGAAACTCCGTACATCTGTTCGTACTGTGGTATCAGTATGACACACAATTCGAATTTACTACGCCATATCGATTCCGTACACTTAAAGCGTATAATTAAACGGTGCGAAGAATGCGACAAAGGTTTTACGAGCTATTTTAGCTACGGTTCACACATGGTACGTGTATGGAGACGATCGGCGTTACTAAGCGTTATTATAATAACGTTTCTATGATAATTTCTTCTTGTAGCGATCTCACCACTCAACCGAGAAGAAATACGAATGTAAAACGTGCTTCAAGCGATTTAGTCATCATAGTAGCCTATGGTTACACAACATAAGGGCACACATGGATGAAAGAAAGTTCAAATGCACCATTTGTGGTCTGTCGTGGAAAACAAAGTAAGGTTTGCTATGATTTGTTTGTTTTTTGAAGTAAACTTTTTTTTACATCGTTTTGTTACAATTCTTTTTGCAGGGAATCACTCAAAACACATGAACGGTCACATTCGTCGGAACGACCGTTCACCTGTCAGCATTGTTCCAAAGCGTTCAAAACACGTTACGGATGGAAGTCGCATGAGCTAACGCACTCTGGCGTTATATTTAGCTGCCAGTTCTGTGACAAAACCTTCCGTTACAAAACACTCATCAATGCACATGTTCGTAACGCTCATCCGGATGAGAGTCAAACAACGAAATGAGTAAGTATGCTGCGTATAAGTAGAGTATAAGCGAGGCACTAGAATAAGCACACACTATAAGACAGAACGGTTTTCTCGAAAGATTTATTTGTGGGAAAAACAAATCGCACTGGTGATGTTAGAAACGATGTGTTGTGCTATGTTGTACCGGAAAAAGGAAACACTATCTATCACCTCAAACGGAGTACTCTTAAAGGAAAAATAGTGCTGTCTTAACTGCCATGTAAGCGGTGGCTGCGTATGCAACACCCCACGAAAGACCACGCGCCGGTTGGGGGATAACCACTACGGCATACACGATCGTGTGCAGAATACGGGCAACAGCCACCGCACGGAACAGATTAATTGCGATGAACGGTTCCGGGTTGGTCAGCATGTACAGTAGACCCACGGTGAAGAAAGGCAGAATGTTTTCCAAATCGTTACGATGGGCCCGTCGCACACGCTCCACATCCGGATCGTCAAACTTGGGCGTAGCACCCTTCTTCGCTGGTGGAAGATCTTCCGGATTAGCAAACACCTGTGCAGGGGGGAAGGAAACGTGAAATAGTGTGAGAAATGTTGCTTAAATTTAAAATCTTTTTTTTTTCATTATTATGTCACTTATATACGAGCGGAACCAATATTTCACGATATGATTTTTTTCAAGGTCAGTCGCGATTTACGATCATCACGATATGTGCAAGTCATGCTGAGTCGTATTGCGTGAATGCATTCCGCTTCTAACTGCTAGAAGCGTATGTGCGAATACGTGGTATTTTGGTATTGGTTTCATACGCGCGATACGGCGCAACTTGAACTTGAAAGTCATCCCCCGTATGTGTTTGACCACGTTACTCTTCCACCTAATTATGCTTGTTTAATCATCAGTACAGGAAAGAGAGAAGAGAAAAATGTGTAGAAAAGAAGGACAACAATTTATAATTTGTGTCAAAAAAAACACTTTCACTTTGTTGAATGTTTAAACAATTTAAGTAATTTTTATAAAACTTTCATAAAATCATTATCTTTTGAACGTTATACTTATACTATGAAAACAACCAAATTACTTTTACTTTTTTATTCGGTTTTCCTTTCATCATGTTTAAGTTTGTAAGATGTAGTTAAGCATTTTTCCAACGAATTTTGTTATAATAAATTTCGTATCTGACATTTAGCATATTTATACTGCCACCACGTCCAAATTAAAACATTTTCTTTTTGCTATACAAAATGATATAATGTATATTACACATTATTACATCTTAAATGATATACGCTTTATCAATCTAAAAAAGCGTTATCACGTACGCACACACTAACACACAGGGCTATCGCATCCCTACGTCAGCTAATCAATAGCCGGCGTGTATTTGGAATGCTGACACTGAAACATTCGTTGCATAATCAGGGTGTCGTCTGTTCTGGTTCCTGAAGACTTGCAGCCACTAAATCACTAAATAACAATTCTTACCTTCTTGCGGAACCGCTGTCTGCCAGTCAGTACGGACATGGCGAGCATCTTCACCACCAATACGGCCACCCAAAAGATGTACGTACGGAGTACCTCATCGTTGATGTTTTGCAGCAAAGACGTCATGTTGATTGTTGCTTGGTTGTTTTTTTTTATAGTAAATGTTTGAAGCGATCCTGTTGATCGTGGTGTTTCACTGTACAAGGACGAAAGTAAAGTAAACTGTTAAATGTTGGTTTTGTTATCACCTGCCGTGGCGTTATTGCTGCCTGCCCTTACCTCGGTACAACTGCAAATGAGAGAATACAGACACGAGACCGGTGGTGTGCTCTGTTGAATGTCAAGTTCCATCTGCTGGATGCAATGTGTAATTGAATTCGTTGCTCACGACTACACTGGCAGAAAAATGGCCGGAACACGCACACACGATAGAGGGAAGCATACATACACCCCGACCGGCAAATGCGTGACGCGTAATAAAAAGTGAATTTTGTTTATCATTTTACGTCATCATGAGTGTTTTTTTTTGTCTATTTTTGCTTCACTGTTGATGTACACTTACCATTCTTGCTGTATTCATTCACACAGCATTTATGATTCTAAAATCTTTTATAATGACGAAATGAGAATGGTGTAATGTCATTCGTTTTGTATTGTTTTATAAATTATAGAAGAGTTTTTTTTCATAAATATTGTAGAAGGCTCTAAAAAGCATTTTTTCGTTTTTCACAAATAAGGTTTAATAAGGTTAATGTTATCGCTTAAAAGATATTTAAAAACGCAAAATAAAATATACTTGACAGTTAAGTAAAATAAACCAATGAATGTTTCAGAAAACGAGTTACGTAACGCAATGTAACGCTATTCGGAATTTGAAACATAACCATAACAAATCATAATTAACTAAATTAAGCATAAAAGGTAACAAAAGCTTTACAGCCAAATCTTTACTAAGGAACTAATCTCACTTTATCTGTAGAATAGAATAGATTTACATATATGTTCGGAAAAATATTTACTGCGGGGTACCTTCATTAAAAGCGTAAATGAGTGATTAGTGTTACGGAACCAGTTTATTACAGTTTATCATTTGCAAAACTTACATAGAATTTAATCAACCTTCCATCAGGCGCATTCTTTACATGATACTGCAAACGAGAGCACCAGCTTATAGAATGAATAAACATATTTTTTTCTTTTAATATTAGTGTGACTTACTTACATTCTATACTTTACTAGAAGCGTGATTTTATGGCGATATGTGTAAGTTTCAAGTGCGATTTTTTTTTCTTCTCTTCATTTTGTTTTTCTTTTTTTCGTATTGTAGCTTTTACTTGCTCTCCCTCAATTGGTAATTAATTGAACGTTTTTTACTGCATTTGATGCATAAGCAAGAGAGTTTTGGGGGCGTCTTTCACTCAGACAATACTTATGCACTTTTCCACAGCTTATGCTGTAAGTCGATCGCGTTTTACATCTAGCATATTATTCGACACGGTATACGGTGCGTGGCTTTGCCATGGCATTATTTAGCTTCCACGTAACATGGTTTGCGCTTACTTTTAAAAACAAAATCACTTCACTTCACAGCATTGCCGCCGGGTTTGTGGTGGTTCCGTCGATCGGATCGATGCGTGCCTTTCGTACCTTCAACTTTACCCACGACTGCGTAGGGTTTCGTGGTTCACGCCATAACTTCGAACCCCCCTTAATGCATACGGCAACACCCGTACACGGCGGCTAAAAGATGAGATTATCGAACCACTGCCACTGCTTGCTTTGCTTCTCGTCCACGACGTACGATAAGCATTTGCCTTTGCTTCTGCAAAAAAGGGTGAGAGAGCGTGAAATGTAAGTGAAAAAAGGGTTGCTTTTTCCTTCCCACCCTCGGAAGTACCTTTTGGTGCAGTTCAGCTTGGGATGTTCGTAGCGGAAGCATTGTGGTTTCAACAGATTGAAGTACGTATAGCCGATCTGGCGGGAAACGAGCGTGTTGGCGTTCTTCAGACAGTTAAAAAATTGTTTATCACAGTCACAGTGCGAGCTGGCGAGTAGCGAGGGGAAAACAAAAAAATGGCGTATAAAATGAAAAACGATCAAAGAAGGTTCAGTTAATCGTCAGTGTATCGTTTGCAATGCACAGTATCGGATCGGATTACTCATGCGTGTTCACGCACGATATGATTGCCCAAATCAAATGCTTTTTCCGTGTGTCACAATTGGCATTGAATGGCATTGAAAGAGCGAGCGTGGGTCAGATGCAACCCGTTTGTTCGCCGATCAGGTGTGCCAATTTCCGGTCATTATGAATCCGTTGCGGTTGGAAGCATCGAAAAGGGAGATAAAACAAAAAAATTACCCGAATTCTGATGAAATCTATCGAAATTTAGTCTTGACGTATTTGTGTTTATCCACTCGAGCATGCCCCTGTTAAGGGAAATGCAATTGGAATGTAAAAAAACGATACATTTTTTCACCTTAACAACTGTACCACACGAAGAATCAAGTCTTTTCTATTGCCATTTCTTCATCCGGTGCATTAATATCTTTAAAAATGGTTATCAACATAGTGATTGCATACATTTAGGCGCTGCAAAACCTTAGTTATAGCACATTTTTATCACAGTAAACAATTCAACTTAAAACGCTTTTCTGTGTATTTTCTAGTTTCGTTCAGTTGCGAAAACTCAATGATCATGTTTGAGGTTAGGCAAAAAACAAAAAGTCTGCCCCTAAAGAACGTCAAGAATTTTCCATTCACCTGCTTCATCTATGTGTGACGACCATGGCTACATTAATTAGCCTGGTGACGTATGGTGATGTATGAATAGACGAAAAAAAAAGAACGTGTGTATTCTCAAGTTGAAACTTAAAAGATGATCATGGTCTTGAAAATTAATTTAAACCACCTTGTATAAACCTTGAAAATTTGAAGCTCAACTTTAGAGGAACGTATTTGTTTTGTAACGCTTCACCGGGGGCAAAGACTTTTTTTTTTGTCGACAATGCAGTCGACCTTCCCAACGAAAGGTTACCGTCCCAAAGTGGAAGATAAAACACTTCATCCAAAAACGTTAGAGTTTTGCATCCGAAAGATGGATCAACCTAGAAGCGACTTTGTTATACATACCGCGTAAAGTAGCCATTGTTTTTCAGCCGGTTAAACTGTTCGCCGGCCGCAATGGTGATGGGGCAGAGATCATGCGCCCGGCAGCAGGTGTCGGTCAGATAGAAGAACCCGATGTCGTTCTCACTCTTTGCCTGGTTGCCGTCACCGCACCAGACGGTGCCCGGATAGATCGCTTTCACTTTGCGCTTGAAGGCGTTGAACAGTGAGCTGATCGTGCCGGAACTACTAGCCGTTGTACCGGGTGTTTTGGTCGTACCGCTTCCACCACCGCCGCCAGGTGTTTGACCCAACGCGCCACCAGACACTTGTCCTATGTCCGGTCCGTTCCCTGCATCTTCCGGTGCTGGTTGCAACTGTCCGTCGTTCAGCTGGGATGGAATGTTTCGCAAACCCTTGGCCGTGTTGACAAAGTGTGGCCGAAAGCGGTGCGGTATGATGCGCTGTAGGTGTGATGATAGTCCGGATGGTCCTGTTGTAGAAGTTGTACTACTGCTACTACTGCTACCTCCACTACTACCCTTACTCTGGTACGCTTCAATGTACTGATATACGCCAAATCGTTGCAGCATACTACGGACGAACTCTGAAACACGTGACAAAGACGGTGCCGCCGTCGCCATCACTACCGGTTCAGCTGCGCGTGTGCAGTGTGGCAGTGCGTGCGTGTATGAAACATACCAAATCCGTATCCTGCCGGTACGCCATATGAAGTACAAGAGAGAGAAACCTTTTCAACTATCCCTCTACCTGATAGAAAGTGTTTTTTTGGGTAAAACTTACCACACATCATGGTGCAGCATCCAGTGTGAGGATAGAAGGCGAAGAAAAGGGTGATGCATTGAGGTGTATTTGCAGTGAAGAAGAAGGAAGGAAATTGAAGTGAGTTGAATATGCTTTTCCATTTAGAACCCTTTAAAGAAGAGCTGTTTGCCTCTTAAACTCTTAAAACGTAGGAGAGCGTGTTTTAAAAATAGGACTATGATTCGATCTGCATCTGCATGCTATTGGGAGAATTGACGAACTTTGGTAAAAACGTCCTACTTCTTAAAGGCTTAACGACCTCTAAGGTCACGCCGGCCATTTCTGGTTTATTAGACTTATTCTACCGCGTAGCCGGATAGTCCTTGCTACGTGTGGGCGCTCCAGATGGGATTTAATACCCAGTCCTGACGTGACCGGGCCGCCTCAAAAAACGTTATCTTTAAAGTAAAAACGTTATCCTTAATGAATCGAAAAGAAATTGTTCACTAGAACCTTAAGTCACGCCCTCTGGGAATCGTCTACTCGGCTCTCTGACCTCTGTTAAGAATTCTCCATAACGAAGTCTATCTTGCCTAAGGCACTTCTTCACTATTTGGAAGCGTGATGTCTAGCTGATGTCTAGAACAATTATTGGTGTTTGAGTTTTGGCCTTTCTCCACATATTGGAGATTTAGTCATAAATGTCAAATCGACCGTATGTGGTGGACACGAAGTGTCTACATTTTGAAGAAAGATTCGTCAGGAGTTGCCTGACATTGAACTGTTGTTTGAGTTTTGACCTTTCTCCATATTGGAGATTTAGTCATAAATGACTGTAATCTGATGGACCCGAAGTGTCTACATTTTGGAGAAAGATTCGTCAGGAGTTGCCTGACTCTGTCCACAACAGGATAGTTACAAAAGAAGACACAATGCTGGATGCACCAGAACTCATATTAAAAATACTAAATTTGCTCCAGTTTTTGTGTCCTGAAGTGCGTACATTAAACGCAGAAGAAGAATGAGAAATTAAACATTACAAACCACTCGTGGAAAAGTTGCAAAACAGTGCATGAGAAACCTTTTCTTTTATTAGCACAGCCTAGGATCTAGCGTGTTTACGGAAGCTGGTGTCAGATGGTGTTGCAATGTTTGCCGAAGTGGTTCTGCAACGCCAACCGGTAAATAGAAAGGAAAGGAGAAAAAAGGGTAACCCAGTTCTAATCCAGTGAAAGGGTGTTTAATTGAATGGGGGGCAGTGCTGTTGCAGTAAAAATCTATATTGGCCACCATGACGATCGGGCGTTACGAGCCGCTGATCGAAACTGTTTCAAGCAAAAGCCCTCCGAACCGCGTGCTATATGGAGCGCACCGATGATGCGACACAGACGCCTTCACCGCTTTCAAACCCGTTCAGGTGCAACGGCCATTTTGCAACGCTAATAATGCTCGGTGGCCCCAACGTAGTGGGGAGGGCGAGGTGTATTATGTCGTGGCGTTTGTTCGAACTCGATGTATTGTGTTCGTTTGTTTTGTTGGTGGCCAACCGTGCACAGTGTGGCGAGTCTGTGGATGGCATTATGCTAGCGGCATCCATAAGCATAAAAATCACCCGTAACACCCGGCTGCAAAGCTGAATGCCGTAGCCTTACCTTGCGACTGAAGGGCCGCCGTAGCCGGGTAGTAGCCGCCCGTGTCTCCTAGTTCGCCATTAGTAGCGATGTGGAAGGTAGCGCCCAACGGTGTACGCTGGAATGTATATCGAGATAGGGTGCGGTAAATGCAGGAGTTTCTATGGATCAAAACACGTCGTAAAGGTCGAGAGCTTCTCTCGGTATCGTTGTTCGATGATAAGGTTAGATCTTTGTTGCTCAGAGAAAATGTCACATTCTCGTTGATAATGCTAATGCGCTCGTGTCGTGTACATTCCATACACCTAGACACATTCGATCAGGATTGATTAATTCTTCAATGTATAATCAACGACAGTATGTTCATGTCATGCGGACATGAGTAATGAAGACGTGAGTTACTGGTGCCGTCAACAAGTTTGAGAACAAAGCAAGATGCTGAAGGGAGATCTGATTTTTCTTTATAGGTTAGAAACATGAAGTTCCATACATTACTTCTTCCCGTTCTTTATATCCCGTCAGGAACTCACCGAGATATCACTGGTACTCAATTTCTCGTAGACACCTTCATCCCTGTACCTGTTCGTAGTAGTTCTAATGCGTCCCGAAACGAAAGGCTTCACCTCTATTACTCGATATGGGTCCGGACTTAAATCTGAACCGCCCTCCACCAGCCGTACTAGCTCACCACCGTCCTCGTCGTACCGTTCGGTCGTTTTGCCATCGTCGTTCCACCGCACCGGGTACAGACTGAACTCCTCACTACTGAATCCTTCGTCGTACTTCAAGAAACGTGCATCCCGTGAACCGGTACTCGCTTCCGGCACTGTATCATTAAACCTTACACCGGTTACACTCGTATCGATGGTAAGGATCACCGTCAGAACACACAGTAGTACGCGCACCCTTAGGGACGTCGACACCATAACGCACATCGCGAGCGACTCGAGGACCCAGCAGCACTATACCGTCGACAGTAAATGGGTCGGAGGAAACACTTGCAAACGACACAACGCCACGTACGGTACGAGGGATCGTGGCGCTTTATTCTCATTCTCGCACGCTCGATCCTAGGTATGCACCAGGTGGTTAATTGCAGTGCAAATGCTCTCCCGCGCACACACACAGCCCCGGCGAGAATATGCGCGTGCCTTCGCTTCGGCCGTTTCTGTCTCCACCAATGTCAGATGCTGCGGAGACTTGACAGTGTCTGACAGATGGTACGATCAGATCGCGGAAGAATGCCTGCAATTACTGAAGACACCATGCCATATTAGGCATCTCCAGACACACAAACACACACAGACATACACTCTGAGTTTAAACAAAAACTGAGAACTCAAACTCCACCAGCCACCCCG
>CM028117.1:14602291-14651606 GCA_016170025.1 Anopheles vaneedeni
CAAAACAAAAAACAACGAAACGGAACTCCAAAAGCGAGGAGTTGCGTTCGACTCCTGTAAAGGGTGCAGCAAGAACGGAGCAGCATCCAAATTTGGAAAGAAGAGCGCACTCGCGCGCATGGTGGTGAGCTGGATGAGTTTGCGGCAGGTTTGATAGGCGAGAGGGTTGTATATAGGTGGCGGCGCTAGCTCGACCGGTTAGATTAGAGAGAGTGCTTTTTGAGGTTCCTGCGGCGATGTGCGTCAGATAAGCGAAGAAGTGCCGCCCAGCTCGCATGGGTATATTGGAGAGCCCCAGTTTTTTGTTTTGTTTTTTTTTTTCGTTTGAGCGTAAGTGCTCCGTGTGCTACGTGATCGAAGGAAGCAGAAAGGCACACCGCCACCATCACCACCACCACATCGGGATGCGCATTGATTCACGATCGAATTAATTTGTGTGTCGAATAGTGCGCTCCGCGATCGCTGCTTTCGGGGTTTTGCGTTCTGTTCCTTGGCTTTCCATTCCATTTTCGCTTCTTCGCTTCTACGCTCGGCTGCTACACCCGCGCAAAGCGTTTAAGCTCGCGCCGTCTCGCTCGCGTTTGCGATATTTAATCCCCTTTTTCGTCTGTATATATTCCAAAACATCAAAGTGTTTCGTCGTCGCAAACGGCAAGGAAAGATCCGGATTTTGATGCCAAAAGAGCGCTCGATTGGTTTTGTTTGGTTTTTTTTCTCTTCTTACTCGTTTCTTTGTGAATGTTCCGTTTGACTGACGCAGACTTTCGTGTGGAACGCAGGCTGAAGCGCAATGAAGCGTCAAAATGTCAGCGCGACTTTGCATGAAGCGTAATGTTGTTCTGCGATGTTCGGGTGCTGGTCTTGCGACTCGCAAGACACACAGCGGTACAGCGTCCGCACTATCTTCGTGATCCTTTTTCTTTTCTCATAGCCATTTGGAGAATTGGAAGGATAGAGCAACGAGACAACGTTCTCTACCTTTCAGAATTTTGTACGCCTTCCGGGTGGCTACCATCAACCAACCGCGGCTGAGACGGCGGTGTGTTAAATTGGGTAACGTACTCCATTCGATGATCATTTCATCTACCGGTCCTTCTCCTCACACTGTGACAAACGACCGCTTTCTGATGTGGCGAATGCGGGGGTTGCGGGGTTCCAAGTGGCAAACAGGTATTGAAAAAGATGAGAGAAACCGCGAACGCAACCGGCTAATGGAAAAGCATACTCTTGCTGATAAGATTACTGCACGTGCGCGGCCAGTGTGTGTTTATGTTGTGGTCTGGTTTCCAGCCAGACAGCACACATCGGGGACCGGACGTTCCTTTCGGGGGTTGACGCGAGCATTCGAGCATCGAAATGCGACGGGATGACAAGAATAAAGTGGACACCGTTGCCTCAAGAATTTTGAAACGAACCTTAATTACCGCCCAGTTTAGTATTAGGATCTGACGCTTGAACTCACTAGTAATAAACGGTATAAAAAGATATATCTTTGAAGAAGTATTAAAAATCCAAAACTACATCAGGAATTAGACGACTTAATGTAAATAATATATCTTCATACTCAAGAACTGTACTTTTGAAGATGTTGAAGAATTATGGGGAGTTGTTTGGTAAATGGAGATCAAATCTGCTCTGGAGTAGCATCTCTCGCAGCATTGCGAGAATTCTGGGTAATAAGAAGAGAAGTCGTCACACTCCTCACACATCAGTCGTCATATATGACATATTTCAAATCTTTTGCTTATTACACTCTACAACAGTTGTCCTCTCCAATAAGGCGCATCTCGATTAATACATAGTGGAGCACCAAGAATTCCCGACAACTTCTATCCACAAACAGTAACTCAGGGCTACTAAAAAAAATAACATTGAATCCAGTTTCTAGAGCTAATCTTAACCCACTCAAGTCGAAGAACAGATTTTCGGGCGGACATTGTATTAATTGTTTTCTACGCAATTCCTGCCGCCCCGAAATGTATCACGTCAGATCGGTCAAAAGGTTCGGAAGTGCCTTATCCCGCGGTGCTTCGTCTTGTATTATTATACACTTTTGTGTGTGTGTGTGTGTTGCTGCTTAAATTCACCCTGGGACTTGGGCGGGTTAGCAATCGGCATCATCGGAATTTAATGAACCCCACGAGCGGAGAAACCGCTCCGATAAGGACCGCGTTGGGAATTCTCGATTGTAGTCAATAGGCAAACGGAAAGACAAAGCGAAACAGAAGAAGAACTATTGATTAAAAGAGTTGAAAAGCAAAAAAGAAAGAAAACCCAACCCATCGAAAAGCAATCGAAAAGAAAGGCCTTTGAAAAGGACCGCAAGGATGCGAGACTGTGGCCAATCGCTTTGGCAATGGGCGGGAAATGAGACGCAAACCCATAATGCGGGGCGCGGGCCTTGTGTTGAGTGGAGTGGAGAGAAGAAGAAACGAAAAAAAATGGGGTGCACGATCGAAGGCGCGAGAATGGGGCAAATGGAGCGAAAGGCAAAAATCTGTTTGTTCCCCAACTTCCCCTGCCCGATGCTCCAATCCAGCAACAACAACAAAAACTCTCAAAGCAGGAAAAAAAAAACGATATAAAAACTAACGAACAAAAAAAAGCCCAAATGCAAAGAAGACGGTGAAAAAAAGTATCAAATGGGTGGAAGCGATGTAAGATCATTATTTTATCTCTTTCATCTTTTCCCTGCGGCCCATTCCACGGCAGCGATCCGTTCTGAAGGGAGTAGAAAGATAAACCGGGGCATGGCGGTAAAAGCAGGAAGGGCGGGGGTACACGTTGGAAAGTCTAAATGCGAACGAAGCAGAACAACACTCGGGAAAAGGAAACAACAACAACAAAAAAACTCGTACACACACAGACAACGGAATGATCGTACCCCAGCGAACGGGAAACCGGTTGCAGAACCGATCTTGAAACCGCCGGTTGGTGTTATAATAATTGAACTTAATAGACCATCATCTCATCATCATTACACCGCGATCAGACATCTAAAAGGAAGGCATGAGCCATGACGACGACGTCCACGAATCAAGCCGGTGCGGAAGGTCGGGGGTGATTGGGAAGAGGCCGGGGCAGAGCTGCACGCTGTGCTTCAGGGTTGGGCGGAACAAATTGACACCGGAGAAGCTCTCGCCTCGCACAAACCGTGGAGATCGACAACCGGGGAGTCGTTCGAATAGCTGCGCGCGCGGGGGTGAGGCGACGTCCAACATTGACGAAGTTGACGTGCGAGTGCCAGCAGGCTTTAGCAACAAATTTCGGACGTTTGGAACTACATAATGTAGGCATTTGCACGTTTGCCAGATCGTTTCAAAGCCATCAGCTCACACTGGAAAGGATGAGTTGTGCTTTCGTGCTGTAGACGGTTCCTGAGAAGTTTCTGAGGAGGTTCAGGAAATCTGAGGAATTCTTTTGCTAGAATCACTCACCAAAATTTTAAAAGCCTTTTTGTTTTATTTAGTGAGCTGCTTCACAGGCAAGGTTTTGCGATACGGGGAAGAAATAGTTTAAATTCTTTGTCTAATCGAGAAGCTTAGTCAAAGTACGATAAGCACACAGCGACACAAATCTTAATATTGAAGTCATTTTTTTTTCTTACTACGTCTTCACCTCTCCTCAAAACCCTCAAAAAATAATATCCCAAAACGTGACAGGTTTTCCGTCGAGAAAATTCCCCCCAACCCATTCACTCGCTAGTCGGTGCGCTTATATCCATCGGGTCAAATGCTTAAAATTCTACACAACTCTTCGGGAGTGCCGCCCTGCAAAACGTACGGTCGTCAGCCAGCTGAGACAGACGGCGGTGGACGGCAGAATGGTTGTAGTCCTCCGGGTGAGAGGAGAATACGAGAATGATGGAACAAGATGAAAGAACTGTGCCGCCGCCACAGTGCCGCAACGGAGCACAGGCATCATCATCAACTAGCGGGAGGACCTGCGGGCGAAGAGGATGATGAAGCACCCCGCAACATATATTCATCCAAACCCCTATTGCCCCCCTGTTTGCTACCCATGGCGGGGCGAGAACTGAGCATTAAAGCATGGCTTCTACGGTGCGACCATAGGACCGGTACGAACAGAATGTGTGCCTGTGTGTCCTGAGGGTGTAATAGGAGGCAGGGTGTAATAGCATTATTATAATACATCATTCTCCACCATTCGCTAAGCGCACATTAAGCAAAGGGGGAAAGAAAAAATTGCGCGGTACCTCCTGGGTACGTGAACAGACAGTGTTGTGTGTTTGTGGTAGATCGGGTTCGTTTTCGGGCCGTGCCCCGCAATGGCTTACGCGTACCGTCCTGCAATCGATGACGCTAATCATTTAGACTAACGTTGACATTAGCGCTCGGACTTGCCTAGGGTCAGAAACGATTGCCCGGCGTGCTTGTGTGTTGAATTGAGCCATCGTTTTGCTTTTGTTCTCAACAGAGAAGGAGCTCGCAAAATTGAAGGTACTTCTGATGTCTTCTATTCGTAGCAGGCATTTTTTTTTTGCTTGTTACAGACGTAACACGATCCATACAGTTCGTAGTTGTTTGTACATCCATTTGTCAAAGATTTCAATATCTCTGTAGTAACGACAGCAGAGTTGAGGAGGGCATTCAAGTTATAATATCTTAAAGTAAATCAGAGTTCATTATTCTTTAATTTAAATATTGGAACTCTGGAATCTGGATACCTTACCTTGGGTTCTTCGATAACCCAGAATTTCTACGTAACGAAATCTTAGTCAAGTAACGTAAGAGTTATAACAGGTGATCGCCGACCGTAAAGTTGTCCAAAACTTGTCCAATGCGGAGTAACGCATTAAAACAGTATTAGTTTTTGGTAGGTGATTGTAGATATAGATATTCATATTGATAATTCAACTTCTAGAGATAACTCAACTTCTATGGATAATTCCAGGAAGCACATAGGCCTTTCAGAAATTCTGGATATTGGATTCTTGCGATAGACAATAACGAAAACAAAAGTGTGAAATAATTTCAAATATCTCTCAAGAATTGTATATCCTACAAGAAAAATGTTAGAACTTCTGAGGTGCGACTTCTAGGGTAATGACGCTTCTTCAATTCTGGAGTTAGAGGTTATGATCGTTTCTAATTGTACATCTGTTTCGGTCCAAAAAAAACTCGTTTATCCACTAACTTGTTTAGAATTCCAAAATAACAACGAACAACGAATTGATAGTTCGAATAAATATAGGTTTTTTTTTTCCTAAGACGTATAAGACCTGTCTATGAATAAGACGCTTTAATTATAGCAAATGTTCTGTTTTTCCTTGTCCACAGATCACCTCGCTGCGGCCAGTAATCGACTCCGGCTGCTCGAAGCAGGCACTGTTTCTCTTCTGCTCCTCACTGTTTCCACTTTGCTCACCAACCGCACCGCGTCCCGTACATCCGTGTCGGTCGTTATGTGAGCAAGTGCGGAAGGATTGCTTTAGCGATCCGCTGCACAGCAAACTTTGGCCAGCTTATCTTGACTGTCGTGCGTTACCCCAACCGGAAAAGCACGAACTGTGCATGCAGGTATGGTTTTTTTCTTTCTTTTGTTTTTTTTTTTTGATAGCAAAACTTGGATTACTCATCGTGCGCTCTTTCCTTTCGTGCAGGTACCGTCCGATGCGACAGGAAGCATTAAACACCGTACCAGTCATACCGTACCAAACTATCATCTGCCGGTGGGTGTGAATGGTGGTGCCGGTTCTCCACCACCAACAGTTACCCATGACAGTGTCGAGTCCGTCGTGAAAGGGTGGTCGATTTCTAACCTAACCTCACTGTTGCAACACGCTAGTGGTACGGCTGGGGCTGGTAGTGGTGTCGCCCATCCAGTCGGTACGATTGGTGCTGCCGTAGGGCAGAGAGTCGTCGACAGTGCCACATGGTCCGACCGGATCAACTCGCTACTGTTGCCGAGTGGGGCCGTGTCCGGTGTGACGGCGCAGGATAGTGGCGGGACGTCGCGTAGTCCCTGCCCAACTAACTACAGCCTTGAGTATGATCGATGCGTCCCGAGATGTGGACCAACGATCGACGCCCTGTACAGCCAGCGCCAGAAAGAGCTGGTGGAGTTGTGGACACTCGTCCTGTCGGCGGTTTGCTTCATCTTTACACTCACCTCGCTCGTTTCGTTCTGGGCAAAGGCGTCCAAACTGGAGTATCCGGACCGTCCGATACTGTTCATGACGCTTTGCTACAACCTGTTGGGTCTGTGCTATCTGGAACGTACCATACTGCATAGTCCGCGTCGGTTGGAGGCTGCCGTTGAGTTTATGCTGCTGGATGCACCCGGTACGGGTGGAACCGGCCCGGTAGCGACCGGAACCACTACCACCACCTCCGCCCGTTCCGACTGCTCCATCACGTCCCAGTGTTTGGCGTACTACATCCTCAAGCACTATCTGCTGCTGAGTGCCAGCACCTGGTGGCTAATATTCGGTCTCTGCTGGTACCTGAGCACAGCGAAACAGTGGTCCTGTGAGGCACTCGAACGTAAGTCGGGCCTGTTTCACGTACTCGCCTGGGTTGTACCGTTTGCCGCACCGATCGGTGCGTTGCTCCGTGGCAACATACAACGGTTCGAGCTTACCGGCTTCTGTATGGCGCGTGGATTTACGGAACTCCCGGTCCTGCTGTTGCTGCTGCTCGGTACCGCACTCGTGAGCTTTGCACTGGCCGCACTTGCCCGGTTGCGGCTCTGCTGGAACCAACGGGCACCACATCTGGGACGTGTCTTTGGACGTGTGCTCATGTTTTCCGTGTGCTATCTACTACCAGCCCTGTCCGCAACGATATGCATGATGCTGGAACGTGTCGATCACGAACTCGAACCATGCGCACCGGGTGAAACCGGCGAGAGATGTATTGCTCAGCGGCCACCATACTTCTCCCTATTGCCAACCGTGTTACGATTAGCGTTGACGTTGTTGGGCGGTGGCTTCGTAGGTATCTGGCTGTGGTCCCGTCAGCCATCCGATGCGGATGTTAACGCGGCGAAAAAACACCCAACCCAACCGTCCTGCTACAATACAGCCGATCTGATGCTGCTGAAGGGTGGCTCCAAACCGGGACGACCGCTGGACGAGTGTGGGACGCTTGCTGGTACCGGTGTCCGGCGTATCGAGGGTCGTCCCGTACCAGACGATGGTAGCGTAGTNCCGTCCTGCTACAATACAGCCGATCTGATGCTGCTGAAGGGTGGCTCCAAACCGGGACGACCGCTGGACGAGTGTGGGACGCTTGCTGGTACCGGTGTCCGGCGTATCGAGGGTCGTCCCGTACCAGACGATGGTAGTGTAGTGTTGCGTGAC
The DNA here is from genome assembly GCA_016170025.1 of Anopheles vaneedeni. NCBI lineage: Eukaryota > Metazoa > Arthropoda > Insecta > Diptera > Culicidae > Anopheles > Anopheles vaneedeni. Next base: position 14,609,616 of record CM028117.1, read on the forward strand.
TCCCAGCTGCTCACCGGTCGGTACAAAGATGGCGGTGATCGGCGGCAAACGAACCGCAGCTCGTCCCGAAGCGCTACCAGCAGTCCGTATCGCAACCGGACGGATAAGCTAAAGGCGAAATCCTCGCAGAAAGTTTGCTACACCTATCGTCCGTGTACTGGCGTACTGTCCGAGCATGGTGTTGCGTTGCGCGCACCAACCGAATCGGTCGGTTCGATCCGTACCGACCTGGGACAACGTTCACCGTACGCGGGTGTTGGGACGGCCGCCAACGGTGGTTACGTGCCGGTACGTGTACATCGCAGTCTCCGGGCCGTCCCGATGTCTATGATAACGCGTATATAAACCCCGGTTGCCATCGTTGTTGTGTCGCCTGTCGGATCCGAATGCTCGGAAGCAGGATCCACTTTGTGAAAAGCTTTAACTAGTTTGTAACGTAACGTTTCACCGTGTTTACAGTGTATGTGTTAAATCTCGATGTAGTGCTAGTTTTAAGTATTTGCTTATTTATCGTACTGTTTAGTACTTCGTGATAACCTCTAACCGTTCGCGGAGGATCCCGTAACACCGTACTAATCGTTAGGTCTGTGGACACACGCGGAAGAATTTAAATCGATCGTGGACCGAAACCCTACTCCCGTTTAGCAGAAGGTTACTTTACACAGAAATCCAGTATACAGTGGAACGCCGATTATCCGGGTACCTTTTATCCGGCTGTCCCATTATCCGTGCAGCTCGGAAATGACAGTTCCGAAGGAGAATTGACATATAAAATGCAAAACCGATGATGGCAAGAAATAAAAGCTTCAATGGGGAATGACACAATTTGCTTAAATTCGAAAAAATAGAACAGATTTATTTTGCAAAGTGTAAATAAGAAAATAAACATCTTGCTTTAGAAGAAAAAAGTCCACCAATTACACACTAAACACTAACATTTATCAATAAAATAGGTTGTGCTTATTATCCGTGATATTCGCTTATCCGACAGGGGCCGAGTCCCGACGAGCACGGATAATCGGCGTTCCATTGTATATGTCAACGCTAGTTGGCCTAGTTGAAAATATCCGTCATTGCCACTGCCTTCATGTCATGACGGGAGTTATTGTACGAATTAATTTGTGTTAGACGCCAATGGCACCAGAAGGTGTTAAGTGAGTTTGGCCTTCGAAGGTGGCCAGTTTGTAAAGTAATGAAGTTTAGATTTAGAGGCAACACGTAATGTCTTCTACAATTACGATATGTGTTACACCCATCGTGTTGTTAGGCAGATCTACGAATCTGCGATCTGGAAAATAAATCATTTTCCATCCTTTGTACATAGCAATAACGTATTCTCGTTTTTTTTGGCAACGAGTGACTAACCTATCTTAGACATCCCATCACTGACGGAATTTTAAGTAAAAGTAAACCCGGTTCCCGGCAAATCAATGCTTAAAAGCGTGATGTTCGTTTTGGAACACAAAACATCTAAATTATTATACAGTGAACGACGATTTTCCAGGAGCTTGGAATACCTTACGATGGCTCGCTTGGAAAGAGAGCCTTTTTAAGCATTAGCAATTAGTGTTCGTTGCTATCTTATAGCAAGAAAGCAGCTGCAAAATGAATGTAACCTTAAAAACGAAGTCCGAGACTGAATAAAACAATAATAAGTACAGCGATAGACGATTTCTTATATTCTTTTCTGAGTTACATTTCTTAATTTCAGACATTTTTCTCTTTAACGTAAGTTACAGTACGGCGATGATACGCCATTTTCTACTAAGTGTTGACATTTAGTTAAATTAAAGGGTGTAAATGTGATGACATTTAGTTAAAGTTTAGACAAATATAATTGTGTTTTGAGGCATTTTTTTTTGGCATTTACTTACCTGGGTAAACGATCGTTTTTAGGCAGGACATTTTGCTTTCATAAACCACAGGAAAGCATTCACTTCAGAAAACGCTTCTTTGCGGCCATTTTTGTTTTACACACTAGCATTTTCTTTTTCTTTTTTTTACATACATACTTCAATACACTTTCACATTAAAAACATAATATTCACCAACAATGGCAATATTTTTTTTAATACACGATTTCATGGACATAACTTTTTTTTCACCCAAAAACAACCAACACTTGCATTTTTTTTCTTTGCACAAAACCACATACACATTTCAATGCTCTTTGGCACATTTGAAACAAAACACTCACCTACAATGACCATATTTTTAAATACACAACACATTTAACACAAATACACATTTTAAAATAAAGCTCATTGAGAAAAGGACATCAATTTTTTTCATTAAAAACAAATATTTCCTTTTTTCTATGCACAAAGGCACGCACATACACACTTCAATGCGCTAAATGCTAAACACCACTAAAAAAATGAGGCCTAAAATAGCCACATTTCTTAATAAATAATTTCACAAAATAAACACTAAGCTCATTGAGAAATTAACATCTAACAAAAGGGACACTTTTTTCACCAAAAAACCAACCAACACTTCCATTTTTTTTCTGTGCACTTTTCACAACATTTACCAAAAGTTTTTTTTTTATATTTTATCGAAATTTTATGAATTAGCCGAGCACTTTTATGCCATGGTTTTATCTCGTTGACAAAATTCACTCCACAAAACAAATAATTAATACACGCACTTGATTTTAAATTTCCTTACTCTCACGCACACAATCATAACAAATCACGAAAGATCGAACAAATCGTGTTATCGGTTAACCACGACTTAACACGAAACCGTTAGATCCGAAACTGCAATGGAGGATTAGTCAATCACAAAAGAGTTCGTACAAAAGGTAAACGCACTCTAAGCGTCTTTCGCTATTTTCAATCGTTTTTTCATGCTTTACACAGTGTTTTCCTTACAAAAGGAAAATTAGAACGATTTATAATGCAATGAGCAAATGATATTTTGCATTTACTTTAGAAAAATAATAATGTTTATGAGTTTTGGGCCATTTTTCATTTAAACAATGACATTCTTTATTCACTTACACTTGGTAACAAGCTTCACGGAGAGCTGACGCTACCACAAACTCAAGCCGACACCGGCAATAATTTGACCACCAACAAATCTGCACTTTTTCCCTTAATATCTAATCTTTCTTTATATACTCAAAAAAAGGATATCACTTTTTTCATTAAAAAAAAACCAACGCTTGCTAAATTGTCAATGTACCGCGTGCTTTTCTTTCATAACTTTATCCTACTGCTGACCGATCGCTACTGCGATCACAATTTCTCCTTTCCTAATGATCGTTATCGCTTCCTGCTTCGTTATCATGACGCACCCACACAACGATAATTGCCGAAGCGGGGTCAGCCCGATCGTATCTTTCGCACTCTCTTCGCTCCTCCTGGAAACACGAATGAAAAAAAACCTCGTAATTCAACAACTCTCCTATCTTCTCCTCTCCTCTCCTCTCTTCTCTTCTCCTCTCCTCTCTTAAATCCGTTCTTACATTTTTGGCGTGGAAAATGTAGGCGTATATGGGGGGCTGTTGTATTTAGTAGGAAAACGCTTTAAATAGGCACGGTCTTTGCCTCGAGGCGGTCAGGAAAGTATTTCGGATGAAAGTCGGCGGTTCGAAAACAAGAATAAGTCAGGACCGCGTTCTAGCCTAGTCGAAGCTTTGCTTCAAATTGAGCTTGATTTATTTTTATAATTCGTCCTATATACCTAAACATTGCTCACAACTAAATTTGCATTTTTTATAGTTCTACTTTAAATTGCCTTTTTTTAATTAAGTTCGATACAGCCTAGTGTCAGCGTTTCTTAACCCATCGCAGGCGCTTAACGATTAGATAGAAAAGGGGTCCCTTTCCCATATCACTCTGTTGGCGAGTGTGCCCTGGCTAGAAGGAAGGCTTTCTTCTGTTACCAACATTCATACATCATTTCCATTCTTCAAGGTCACCCTGAGCAGAGGGAGAAAGGGATTGCGCTTCCCAGAATATCCTGGATATCCTGGAGACTACTTCCTAATGTTCTATAGGTCGCTTTCAAGCCTATAGAAGTAGATTCTGCTTGAAGATCTGGTATTTAAGTTATGTAAGTTATGCAGGATTTGCCTCATATTCAAGATTCCTCAAATAAACCCACTTTGAAAGCTTTCGGCAAATTGTGTCTCATCAAACGCAAATCTGCAGTAGATAATTAGGGACAGGATCTTGCTTCTTGGATATCTTGGATCTTGATCTTGGATATCTCTTTATCCGTGTATAAATTATAGTGAAGCTTTAACCTTTATGTTACTGATAGACTAGAATTACCTTACAATATTTGTACACCGTAATGAAATAGAAGTAATTAAATTAGCCATAAGAAACATATTTATTTCCATCTGTCGAATAGCTGTTATTTATATGGCCTAGTATTTTACCTTACATTTAAAAGCAGTAGCTATCAGTCGCTGTCGGAGGATAACGATACGATACGGCGCCTTCGTTTCTTGTTTGCTGTAGAAGATTGTTTAACGGATCCGTTTGTCTGCTTGTTGCTTCGGCGACGCCTCTTGATCAACCGTTCGGCCATCTCAAGCTCAGACAGTTCAGAGTCCGAACTCACCATAGTATTGTCGTTGATGAACGACATCTGCAAGTCTTCTTCAGCCATATCCACTTCATCCTCTTCCGTGAAGTGTATATCGGTATTGTTTAGTATTGAACGATGGGCCGCATTACACAATCCATTGGATGGCATTTTGAAGGCCCCGCGGCGTACAGGTGGACTGCGCACGGACTGTAAATAAACCGCACGCATGTCCACCGTACAAGGCTCATCGTCAGAAGCAGTAATGAACCCTGACAGTGCGTTCATGTCATCATCTTCATCATCGACATTATCGCCGTACCCGTCGTCATCATCCGACACTGCAGCTTGTGTTTGTAGAAATTCGCGACCAGCACGTTTAGGTTTTCGTTGTTTGTTTCGACGATTTGACGCATTCGAAGAGCGTATCTGTAAAATAAATCGAAAATGGTACGTTTAATAAAGATGGTATTAGCCTAATGAAGCTGTTGAAACGAGCTTCAATTTAACAAGCTTCTGTAACACTTACCTCAACAGCAGAATGGAAAATGTCGTCCTCTTTCTCTTCGACGCTTACTGATGTGACATTCGGACGGTGAAAAATACTTTGAGAATCGCCGTCATTTCTTTCCTCCATCAAGCTCTCCGTGCTGGAATTGATTCTATGAGCGGTAACACGTCGAATCTGTTGCCCGATAATACTTTCATCTATGTCTACACGTTCAGTCTGGGAATTATTGTCTACCGGGTCACTTATCTCACATGGTTGCTTAGCATTTTCCACACTTCGTACCGGTGACCGTTTTGCATAAGAACCAACAAAATATGGTGATTTACCAGGTAGACAGTACAACTCCTCTCGATTAATTTCGCCACTGTCGTTTTTGAGATTTTTCAAACTTAAGGTTGACAATTTTTTGGGACTACAAACTTTAGATTGTGTTGTGCTATAGGGCCTACATTCGTTAATGCTCTCATCCTCGAACACTAACTCAGCGGTACCTAAGTCAAAGTTTTTCCAACTTTTCTTACGACCATTTTCTAACATGGACTCAGTTTTGTTCGGGTTATCCGAGATAATTTCGAGATTCGTCCGGTTCTCCTCCGTCACAAGTTTCTCAGGTATATTCGCTGTTCGCTCGGATTTAAGCTCACCGAACAGATTCCTACTGATAGATGGTTCCTTGGGAGCCGTCCTTTCGTCCGCTTGCTTTCGTTCGCTAACTGCAGTAACTCTTTCCGGCACTAACTCATCAGCGCTATCGTCCTCAAAGATATCTTCCAAACTTTTAAGATGAAAATATTCGAAAACCATCCCTTGTGAAACGTTACCCCTTGACTCATTTATCGGTTGTGATGGAGCAGCAGTGCGATTAGTGATGCTGGGACTAGAGCATGCGTGTATAGCATGTTTTGGTGTTTTACTTTTCTGCACCGAACGGTTAAATGCCAGCAAAAGTGGACTATTGCATAAATTCTTCGGTGAAGAGGTGCATTGCTTCTTGAGTTTTTTTAGTGTGGATAAGCGTGTTTTTTTATCGCTACCGTTTATAGGTTCTTTTACTGGCTTACTTGTACCTTCCCACAGGCATGTGCCGGTAAACGTGGATTCCAGCGCACAGAACGACGAATCGAAAAGATTCGAAATAGACCTGTCCGTAGCTAAACTCTCATCAGCAGCTTGACTCTGCACATCTACACCACCACCCATCTCGTGCGGTACCAACTCTGGAAGATCAAGCGGATCATCCAGCACTGGTACGTTAATGGGTGGTTCCTGCTCATCTATTTTGTCCTGCCTAGCAGCATGTAGTAGCTTCTGACCATGCAGAAACTTTTGCCGGCACAATTGTTTGTAATGCCGCACCAAAGGCTGTATAAGTGTGTCGATAGCAACTTGAGCGTCCGTGCGACCTTGACGAATTGTTTGATCGATCGGTATGGATGTATTTCCTATATCCAGCCGATCTTTCGAACTATTTCTGTCTCTCTGTTTAGGTGATTCTACAGCAAAAATATCCCGTTCGTTAGCATCCAGCACATCCGTTCGTTGCAGTGGAAAAAAATCTCTTACGTCTCGCGTTTTCGTGGTGGTCTTATTTCGTTTCGGCGACGGTTCGACTGCATCGTTCGCTTCATTCTTTCGTCTGGTATATTTTCTCTTCCGACCACTGTCCTTAGTAGCATTGTGAACATCGCCGTCGGACGAATCCGCACATGCGTCACGTACAGTTGCTTGCTCGCCGGGAATGTTCATGTACATTGTTACGCACTCGGGTTGTAACCCGGCCGGTACGAGACGGGGCGAATGTGGATAAAGGATACCCAATATATCTTTACTACGGGCCAGCTGTTGGTTCGTTTTGTCCTTCGATGCAAGCACCTGCTTCAGTGTGTCATGCTCCTCGCCCTCAGTAACGAGCATCAAAACACGCCCGACCCGTTGCCGCCCCGTACGGCCTATCCGCTGCACGAATCGCATCGGATTTTTTGCAATGTCAAAGCACACTATTAAATCGACCTCACCAACGTCGATGCCTTCCTCGGCGACACATGTTGCGATGAGGGTGTTGTAAGTACCAGAACGGAAGTGACGCATGACGTCAATCTGTTCCTGTTGTGCCACTCGAACACCGTTGGCTCCACCTTGTCCTAAAAGGAAAACACACACATATAGTGCATCAATGTTCATTCAATTAAATAAAGATACTAGCTTAATAAACAAGACAACAACGAACATAAATTAAATATTTCTTATTTATAGGTGAAATGTTGACTGTACAGGTAAATTAAATAAATTAAATATTTCTTGTTTTTGGGTGAAATGTTTCCGTATAGAAAGACAAACCAATCAGAAAAGAAAACACTTTCTTACCAACAATGCAGTTTGGTCGTATCAACGGTTGATTGTTGCCTAGCATACGTTTGATCATTGACACCGAATCTCGAAACTCGCAAAACACAATCGCTTTCGAGTCTGGGAATTGTTTAAAAAATGTCATCAGCTGCTGTTCCAGTATGCGATACTTCGGATGTCCAAAATCGATATCATCGTTTCCGGTTATAATGGTCGAATCGTTCGAAATTTGCTGCTGCTGCTGCTGCTGCCGATGATGAAACTGTTCCCGTAGCTGCTCCAGAAATGTTTTGATTTGTCGATCCTTTGCGACGAAATATTTCTCTTGCACGTTTGCCCCCGCACCATCATCGAAGAAGTTCAAAAACGTCCGTATACCGTGCTTAACGAGCAAATCGAGCGCATGATACATGCTGATGCAAACGCCAAAATCAGCTAAAATAGTGCTATGATTTGGATGGCGCTGGTGAAGCGCATTCTCACGAAATTGTTTCTGCCTCATAATGAGCATGCCAGGCGTTATGGTGCCGGGATACTGCATAAACACGTTCGATTCGAGTAAACGCTGCAGGTAGGGATTGACTAACCGCAGCAGATCCTTCCGCACGCGAGCAATCGTCTGCCCGAGCGGTATCACGATGGTGCGCACGTCCTTGCGGAACACGTAAGGCAACACATCGATCGAGTTTTCCCAGCGCACCTCAACATGCGAGATGAGCAGATTCCTGATTACTTCGGCGACATCCTCCAGCGTGCGACCGGGTGTCGCGGATAGTGCCAACACACGAAAGTATGGATTGCGCTCGGCTATCCGCCGTATTACATCCGTGTACGCATACCGTCCCTTTGCCTTGTGCGCTTCGTCTATCACGATCAGCCGTACCTGTTGGACAGGAAACATTTGTTCGGCCGCTTCGAGATCCGCCAGCACGACCTGCGGCGTGGCGTAGAAAACTCGCTTCATTTGCCACAGGGAGGAGCGTTTGTGGCGCGGTTGCTTCCCGGTAACCTCTGCCGTATCCGACCGTGGTATGCCCATGATCCGGTAGCATGCCTCGATCTGCTGGCTGACGAGCGGACGGGTCGGTGCCATGAAGATAACCTTCCCAGTAGGATACCAGCGGTAGATGTTGTACATCACGACCGCCGCTATGAAGGTTTTGCCCAGCCCGGTCGGTAAGACAACGAGCGTGTTCTTAAACAGCGCTGCCTCTGTGATCGTGAACTGATACCGTCTCATCGGATAGTTTGCCGGGTAAATCCAACTGTCACCGAGGCTTTGGTCGAATCCGTCGCAGTTGCCATTCCGCCGCAGTTTCATTCTGTACGGATCGTCTAGCAGATCCGTTACGCTCGTGTCCAACAATTCCATATCGTTTAATTCGAACATATCTTTTCGCAACGCTGAATTATCCTGCAATGAGTAACTGGTTTGGTTCAGCACATCGGATCTGTTCTCGATATCATCCAGGGAATCGTTCGATGTGTTTCGCGCCATCGTGTTGATTGCAGTTTGATTTGTTCGAATGTTCCGTAACACCACTTCAAATATCACATTTAAAATATAAAAAAAGTATCACTAAATCGTGTATAACAAATATGGCTAGGCACTAATAATATTAAACACGATATAAAACACACTTCCCGCGATGCAATGTACCCGCTTCTTTGCAAATTGTAAATTGTTGTTGACAACTTTTGACGTTTTAACTTTGGTTTTTATTTTTCACCGGGGTAGCACCAAGTCCAGCTTCTGGAGAACACAAATCACAATTCAAATCCTTATTTTTAAAATTTGTACCAGATCTTGAAAAGTATACTTTATTAGGTTTATAGAACCATTTTAAACTTAATAATACCTTTATTTGGAGGAATAAATAAAGTAAAATATGAAAATAAAATGAAAACTTTCCATGCAACAAAGATTTCCTTTCAAAAGAAGACATTTTCACTTGAAATGCTGATGTTGGAACATAGTAAAATGCTGTTACGAATTATTGCGGAGTATTGATTTCTATACAACGCGCAATTCTTTCTATTTGTCAAAATACCTACCATCTCCCTCAGGTTTTTTCAATAATGCGCCTTAAAATTACACTTTGTTTTGGGAAGAAGATGCGTGTTGTGGCTATCAAATGTTTGTTTGAATTAAAAAATGATAATGCATCTTGCAAGAAATTGAAACAGAATTTTGGTGGTACACAAAAGCATTAGCGCTACTGTCATCTCTCTTCGGAAGATATATCATATATGAAAAAGCAAACGTTATTTTTACACAAAATACCACAGCGCAATAAATTTCTTGGTACTTTGCTTTCATCTGCCGTATCCTGGCTTACCGTACGTTGATAAGAAATAGCAATACACCTTTTCATTACCTGGTCAATGGAAACCCATAATATCTTGACCCATCCAGTTGAAGGTGAAAGTACAAATCATGATTGCAATCAACGGTACATACGGTCTACAATTTTATTTTGCTTGATAGGCCAAAATAACAGAGAAATGAAAGAACGGAAATTACTTATTTGCGATACCACATCTGCAGCGTCTTCATACGCTTGACCTTCTTCTGTAGCTGCAGCACGCCGTACAGCAGGGCTTCAGCAGTCGGTGGGCATCCGGGCACGTAAATGTCGACCGGAATAATCCGATCGCAACCGCGCACCACCGAGTACGAGTAATGGTAATAGCCGCCACCGTTTGCGCAGCTACCCATCGAGATGACCCAGCGCGGTTCCGGCATTTGGTCGTACACCTTGCGCAGGGCTGGTGCCATCTTGTTCGTCAGCGTACCTGCTACGATGATCACATCCGCCTGGCGCGGTGAGGCACGAAATACGACACCGAATCGATCCATGTCGTAGCGTGGGGCGGCAATGTGCATCATCTCCACGGCACAACACGCCAGCCCGAACGTTAGCGGCCAGATCGAACCTTTGCGACCCCAGTTCAGTACATCGTCCAGCCGAGCCACCGTCCAGTCGGCCCAGTTCGATTGCTTCGTACCGAACGGGGAGTACGGAAGCTTTTCCGGTTTGTCTTTCTCAACCACCGGCAAGGTGGCCTTTGATCGTAAAACTTGTGCGGCACCGTTGGTTGATGGTAGCAACAGTGCCTTCGTCAACAGCGGACGAACGGCCAACATTTTGCTGATTGAACCTGCCTTCCTAGTCCGTGCGCTGCTCTAGAAGATGGAAAACGAAAAGACAGCGAGAGGGAGTCTTAAAATACTTATCACAATAGTATTGCCGGACACGGAAAACAATGTTTTATTGCATTGATACGTATTTTCTTCGCTATTACCTCCGAATAAAATATCTACAAATTGAGACACACAGACCCGGGTTCGTTTTTACATAAGCTGATGGAAGAACAAACGAAAAAACACACGTCCAAATTGACAATAATGACCAAGAGTGTTAGGGAAAAGGTGTGACGGTTTGCATGAACAATTTGCATTTCAACATGAAAAAGAATAATTGTTTTTTATTATAAAATCAGGTTGAATTTCACGTAAAAAGTAACAATTGTGATTAATTATACTATGTGCCAGCTTCTTGAATTTTTACAGCTAAAATACACAGCCATTACAGCTCATTAGAAAAGCGAAATATATATGTTGTCATCCAGTACATCTTTTTTCATGTTGTTCTTCAGTTATTATGCAAAATGTTATACAATACTGCATTGCTGTATAAGCTAAGTGTCGCTATATTAGCTTTTGGGTAGGAAAGTGAAGTTTTACAAAAGCATTTTCTAAACAATGGTTCAGAAATCTCGACTCAACACAGAAACGGAAAAATACAAAACTGAAGTTAGTGTCTTTGTAAAAGTTGATAAATTGTGTTTAGTTGAGGTTTTGACGCCTCAATAACATTAAAATGAGGCGAATTCCCTTTTACATAGGGAATTGAAATTTGTTTTTATTTTTTTGTGGCTGTGTTTATCTGCCAGTGAGTATGTAAAAACCTTTTGCTTGCTTGACAGTTGGAACTGTGCCTGCATATTCATCGAAACGCCATGACGTTTTTGTTCATTGTTTCGTCAGACTTGGTTGCAGTAGGACGTTTCGTGAAGAAGCGAACTAATTTATTATTTTCTCTTGGCTGTGTCCCCCACTGAAACAAGGTAAGAGACTCCAGTCATTGGAAAAACGAGCAAGCAACAAACATCCATCTGTTTTGCTTTCGGAATGGAAAAAAAAGAAAACAAAACAGTCGCCATTTTGGGAATGGGGGTTTTTCCGTGTTCCATTTTTACCTTGGGTTTACTTAGGCTGGTGCTCCTGTCTCTTTTCCCGTTTGTGCTAATGTATATATGTGTGTGTCGTCCATTTTGCAGGTAGTTTTCTTATAATCTATTTCCGAAGACCATCATCGGGTGAAAACATCCGTACCAGACAAACGCACCAAACCGAGGAAATTGTGTGTCTGTGTGTTTACGGACAAGTCCTTTGTGAACCAGGGGGCCACAAAATACGACATTAGGTAGGCAATATTTCCTTGAACGTTCGTAGCAAACCATTCATAACCAACAAGGAATATAATCATGTATCCCCCACCTCGCGTTACACATCCCAAGTTCGTAGTGATTTATTCGTGCGTCGATTGAAGAAAAAAAAATAACCATGGAGCTGCCCTTTCCTTTCTTACTAAGGGTTGGAAAATCATCTTTTCCATCGGTCGCAAGCCTCCTTCCACCCTCCCAACCTCACATCTGTGCATTGCGAGAGTGCATGTCAGTGGCGTTTGAGTGAAAAAAAGGAAAATTTGATGTGCAATAGTTTTCACTTTCTTTCACGACTAACGTGTCACTGTAGCTGTCGGTTGCAAGCTCTCTTGCTTTACGGAGGGTTTCGAGCAAACACGGGGCATTCGGTAGTTCGGTACTCAGTTCTGCAAATCTTCTCATGCAATGTATTTGTTTTCTTTTTCTCCTTTTTGTATGCATTTCTTTTTTTCTCTCTCTTCACTACAGAAATGAACCACAATCGGGTTATTTCACATTGGGAGGAAAGGGAACAAAACGGCACGCTGACACCGGAGGTGATAGTTTTCTATTTACAAAACATTGCTGGAAGTTTCGTGACATCGCCGGCACTAAAATCGGAAGAAGCGAGCGACCAGCTACCGGAACAGCAACATGAAGGGGAGGACGCGCACGGCAGTAATGCCTTCCTGATAGGGAACGCTCTGTTCAACGAACCCGGCGCTAGAGCGGCCACCGTCTCGGTTATAGAACGGTTCGTCTGTGGACCGAATCCGGATGAATTTCTGGAACAAATCAAACAGACCGACACCGTATCGTCCGTGTGCGGACGCGTGTTTAAAATCGGCGAACCAACTTACAGCTGTCGCGAATGTAGTAAGTAATCAGTTTACATCCAATTATATGACCTTTTGTGGCTGGAGCCGGGTGATTTATCGTAGAATCATAAACTATTTTAAGTAGACTGCAGCATTCGACAAGGTTTGTGGTTTTTTAAAGGCAACAGCACAAATTTGTATTTGAATTGTCCTTTTTTTGTGTGAGTAATTTACTTTCAACCCTGCATTGCACATTTTATGCACCGAATGTTAAATTTTCATCGGTCGAAGGGAAAAATCAACTCATAAATTCTATTTTTAATCTAACTCTTCTTACTGTCGATATTGCGGGAACTGTAATCGCACGTGAAAAAACAAAAGATGCTAAACATTTTCTGCTGGAGTGTCGAGTTATTTGTACACGTGCTGTAGCTTTACAGCTGAAACGTGGCTAGCTTAATTTAGACAAACTATTTGCCTCTCAAAGGCCTATAGAACGAAAGTTGAATAAACATATTATTTCATTTTAAGCTTAAATATAAATAGCTTAACAGTTCAAGGTACAAAAAAGAACCAATTTTGTTTTGTTTAAGGAAGATAAGCATTTTGGCAAAATATTCTATTGATTTTTTTTTCTTATTTGACAGATTAAAGGTTCTCGGATTGTTAGTTTCAATATTATTTTATTATATTTTCCAGGTATGGATCCAACATGTGTGCTGTGCTCGACATGTTTCAAAAAGTCAGTGCATCGTACGCATAAATACAAAATGGCCACTTCCGGTGGCGGTGGTTGCTGTGATTGTGGCGATGTAGAAGCTTGGAAAAAATTTCCCTTTTGTGAGGAACATGCCGTAAGTATACGAGAGGTTTTCGAACTGTGTATTATTATTTTTTTTTGTTTTTGAGTTTGTTACAGTTAAACTAGTAATCGGTTGATAGTTCGAGGTCGAATTGTCATACGTCGAGTGACGAGTGGAGCACGCCAGTTTCACGAACACATCCGATTATATTAGCTTCGACAATGAAAACATCCAGGCACAACAAACAACACAATAAACCTTCGTTTTTCCAACCATCAACAGAGCATTTCCGATGATAAGGCACAAGGCGAACAGCAGCAGGTGCCGTTATCGGATGACAAAAAGACGCGCTGCGGGATCGTGTTTCGTGCCATACTCGACTACTGCATGCAGACGTTGCAAATGTACGGCACCGGTAACCTTCCCGAATGGGAGGATGACGAAAATACACACTGTACGATTCTATACAACGACGAAACGCACACGTTTGAACAGGTAGGAAAAGAGAATGAGGGAGGGAGAGGAAAAAGAAATGTTCTTTACCTATCGTTTGTCAACTATGTTTTCGTAGGTTATCCAAACGTTAACGTCAATAGTGAAATGCGAGCATAAAACAGCGATCGAATACGTGACCAGTATTGACCGTGAAGGGCGTGCAGTGGTGAAATGCGCCTCGTTTGAGGTGTGCAAAAAGCTGAAGGAGGATATCGAAAATAAGGCGATGCGTTCGTCCGCATTGCATAGCCGAACGCTCCCGCTGAAGGTGACCGTTATGCATCGTAACGAAGTCGCCTGTCAGCACCTGGCAATGCAAATGCTTTCATGGTACATACCTAGCGATTCGCTTTTTTTGGGAGGGGGAATCCCTTTTTATACCGTTGTTTGTAATTTTTTAACGTCTTTCAGGTTTCAGGAGTTTCTGACCAAACATTCATCGTTCCGTAGCATTTTTGCTGACACGATCACGAAACCACAGGAGGCGTACAATCTGAAATTCATCCTCAGCAATGATCACAACCTGTGGAAGTCGGCAAGAACCTCCTGGCACCGGTTGCTCATCTCGGGCATGCTGATGGACTACGACAACAAAAAGCAGCTAGCGATCACGTTTACCAAACTGTACGCCTCGCTGATGCAAGATTTTATCCGCGACGATCACTACCATTCGTTCTCGATCGTTTCGCTGAGCGTGCAGCTGTTTACCGTACCGACGATTGCGCACTATCTGATCGAGAAGGAATCGGCCTTCTTCAAGCTGATGCACACATATTTCTCCGAAGCGATCGATAAGTATGTGAAAAACCGGCAGCTGGTGTTTGTGAAAAACACCTCCACACTGAACGCGTTCAAGCGGGCCGGCTACATACTGATCGATTTGAAGTATCTGCTAAGCTTCAAGCCGGACAAATGGACGAACGAGTTGCGTACCGGGTTTTTGCACGGTTTGCAGCAGCTGATACGCTTGCTAAAGTTTATGCAGGGTATGGATGCGGCGACGCGCCAGGTTGGCCAGCATCTCGAGTACGAACAGGAGTGGGAAACGGCTTTCACGCTGCATCTGAAGCTATCGCACCTGATAACGCTCGTGCTGGAATGGTGCGCTACCGATCGTATCGTGCTGGGCAAAGTGTTTCGCATGGTAATGTCGTCGCTGAACGAAACCAAATTTATTGCGCAAGAATCCGAAACGGTTGTACGGTGTGCGGCGAATCATAGTGCCACCTGCTTGACGTACGACGTCCTATCGCGTCCGGTTTCGGTACATCTACCGTTGACCCGTTTCCTTGCCGGACTGTATACCGTGTTTGAACGGCACGATTTTACGTTCGCGACGTTCGTTTCGAACACGTCCGACTATCCGACGCCGGAACAGATCATTGAGCCGGTACTGTGCGCCCGCACGATGATGTCGCAGGTACACGCGGGCATGTGGCGCCGTAACGGGTACGCACTGATCAATCAGCTGTTTTTCTACCGCAACGTCAAGTGCCGGTACGAGATGCTCGATCGCGATATCGTCATCCTGCAGATCGGTGCCTCACTGATCGAGGCGAACGAGTTCATCATCCATGTGCTGAACAAGTACAAGCTGCTCGAGTGGCTCGAAAAGGATCTGCAGGAAAGACCGCGCGGTACGGAAGCAACGGGTGGTGATGATGATTACATCCGCCAAACCGGCGTACTGATCGAGGAGTTTCTCGAGCTGCTGATCGCGGTGATTGGCGAACGGTACGTGCCCGGTGTCGGCGATGTGACGGAAAGCGACCGAATTAAGAAAGAAATCGTACAGCAGCTGTGCATCAAGCCGCACTCGCACTCGGAGCTAAGTCGGGCGCTAAACGAAGATAACTGTAGCGAAATTATGTTCGAGTCCGTGATCGACGATGTGGCTGTGTTCGAGAAGCCGAATGCCGCGGAAAAGCGGGGCATGTACATACTGAAGCAGGAATACTACAGCTGGTACAATCTCTACTTCTATCACTACACAAAGGAGGATAAGTCCAAATCGGAGGAACGGCAACGAATACAGAAGAAGGAAAAGAACGAACTGGTTTGCTGTCCGCCACCCTTCCTACCAAAGTTGACCCAATTGTTTAAGTACGGCCACAACCACCACAATTGTCCTTTTTTTTGGCGTTTGAAGCTAATTTTCTTTTTGCAATCATTTTTAGTAATATTCCAAATCTACTGCATTGTGACGTGATGCTCAAAATTATTAATGTTATATTAAGCCGTGCGCTTGATTTAAATTCAATGACCTTCACCGAAGGACAACTGCAACGAGTAAGTAATTTTACCCAAGTTTTTATTAATTCTTACGTGGAGAACACACACAACTGAATAATTTTACTTTCATTGTAGGTGCTACACCTGATAGGATATGCCATTCAGGAGGAGGAGTCCGGTAACTATCCATTCATGCAGTTCTACGAAAGAAGTCAAACCATCAAGCTTTTGCCGCTGCTGGAAGATCTTTCCAAGAGTCCAAGGGTATGTAAAATAGAAAAAAAATCATAAAGAACCGTACAATGGAAAGGATACAATCGCGACTAAAGAAAATAAAACAAAGCATCATTTTTTTAATCGCTATTCGTCGGCAATACATCCATTAGGGGGCGGCCCGGTGGTGTATGTGATAAACGGCGCCCGTCCACACGGCAGGACCGGGTTCAAATCCCATCCGGATCGTCCCTCCGTAGCAAGGACTGACTATCCGGCTACGTGGTAAAATAAGTCTAGTAAGCCAGAAATGGCCAGCATGACCTTAGAGGTCGTTAAAAGCCAAGAAAAGAGAAGAGAGAGACATCCATTAGAGTGCCATTTTACGGCGAAACTTTTCGGCTCTATAACGTTCTTATAAGCGATTCGATGACGTGTACGTTCATGAAAGGTGTACATGAAAGGATTGTTATCAGTTGTTTGAAAGCGATTAAGATTGTGTGAAAAGGCATTTCGATGATGGAAGCAATTATCGACCTAGTGTTGAAAAGGTAAAAGCTATAAATTATGCATTTTATCTTTATTTTTTTTTTTTAGGTTGAATCACTGCGGGATCTGTTACGCTGGACAATACAGAGCTACAAAGCGATGGAGGCAAAACGTCTCAGCCTGATACAAGGTGAGATAGATCGGGCCGAATCGAGTGGTAGCGGCCTATCGTCCGTTGATGCGGATCGCCTAGAAAAGGAGGAGCGTGCCAAGCTGGCCGCAAAACGACGTGCCCAGGTAATGGCACAGATGCAGAAGGCACAGCAAATGTTTATGACCACACATCCGGATATGTTTACGAACGAGGGTGAGGAAGCGGCCGAACCGAAGGAGGGTGAACCGGCGGTAGAAGCGGATATGGATTGGCAGACGACGAGCGCTACGTTGGTAGCGCTCGGACCGAAACGGACCCCAATAAGGCCGGCCGATACGGCGGCGCTGCAGTACTCGTGCATCCTCTGCTCGGAGAAAACCGTACTCGGTACGTACGAATCCGTCAGCATGGTGTACGCAGCATTCGTGCAGCGTTCGAGCGTATTGTCGCGTTACACGCAGACGGACGAACGGGGCATACTGCAGCTGATCGAAACGGGTACGCATCCATCGCCGCATCTGACCACGTGTGGGCACGTGATGCATTCGACTTGTTTCGATAAGTACTTTAACAATGAGGTAATTAAGGAAAATCGACGCCCGTACCGTAACCGTGCCCCGATTCTGTTTGACATCGAGAAGAATGAATTTCTCTGCCCGTTGTGTCGTTTTCTGAGCAACTGCCTGTTGCCATTGTTACCGCCGCACGAAACGATCACCAGCAGCGCTAAGGCACGGGTGGATGCTGCAGTGAAGGCGGCCGGTTTCAACGAAATACCCGAGCTACCGGTAACCCATCCGAATGAGTTTAATTTTTCACTCTGGTATTCGTTCACATCGGATTTTATGCGCAACGCGCTGGACCGTGTTGAACAGGCGGAACATAATTACGTCGAGTTGCGGCGTGCGATTCGTCGCGAGCGGCGTGCCTACGACCGTACGACGAGTTTCCGCGAGCAGGAACAACAACCGATGAGCCTTGACCAGGAAGCGCCTGCTAACAATGAGGAACAGCAGCAACCGGCTCAAGGGGAGCAACCACAACCAACCGTTCCGGCGAATGAAACACCGGCCGCACCACAACCGCAAGGTGACGAGCAAGCGCCCGCGCCACAGCAACAGGACGCACCGCAGCCGCAAGGCGAGGAACAAGCGGAACAGCAGACGGACGATGATTCACTCGATGGGTACGAAACGAATGATCTCCCATCGACGGACGATGACGTGAACTATAGTGATGAGGATATGGATTGGATTCGGGTACCACCGGCCCAGCTAACCACATCCGTGCTGAAGGAGGTGGAACCGAAGCACGGTGTACGTTTGCGCTACTACGGCACATTGCGTGATCCACCGTTAATTGGTCGGCTGTTTGATCGCACGATCAAGTATGCGCTACTAACGTTCGCAAAGAATGTGCGCAGCTTCACGACCGTACCGTACAAGGCGAAACGCTTTGCCGAATATCTCGCACCGTGGGTAACGCTTTCGTACACGATCAAATCGATCGAGATGCAGCTGCGCGTACTACAGCGTCCACTTGGTAGTGAACTGTCCATCCGCTACTCCACCTGTCTGAGTGGGCTGGTGCGGGCAGCCTGTGCTATGGGTCCGCTAGTACCGACGGTACTGGTGCAGCATCGCATGCTACTATTTATGGCCGACATATACGAAACACTGTTCGGGCACAAACCGTCCCAATCGTTCTTCGATTGGGATCTGTTCGGTTTGCTTAACACCTGCCTGTTCACGACACGCTCCGTCGTTTATAGCTTTGTGCGCCAGCAACGCATCCCCAAGGGTGACGCACTGGATCATTCAATAGTGCTCGCCATCTTTATGGTGAATATGCTGCGCACGATTATAACGTCCGTCACCGGCATTGATCCACCGATGGTATCCGATGCGGAACATCAGCCGAACGAACAGCCGAACGTGGACGATGCCATTACGCTTACGGATGCGGAGCGTAATTTACTGCTGCTGTATCAACAGTACAACATCCACCAGCCACACCCGGACGAGAAGGCGGAAAACATCAGCCGTAGCACGGTTGCGGAACAGAAGCGGCTCTGCCAGCTGCTGATAAACGATATCAAATCGCAAAGCTATACGCTGCTGCGGTGCTGCTGTTTGCTGTTTCACGGCATTACCGATATCGAGCTGCCCCAGTGTACGGATGTGCCGGAGCACGATTACCATCCGATGATGACGTATCTCGACCTGCAGGAGGATCCGCTCGTTTACCTAAACACCGGTCAGCATACGTACGAAATGATCGAACGGTTGGCGTTCTGCAACTCGGATCAAATCAATCGGATGCGCTACGCACGGCAGGCCCAGCTGCTCGGTGAACCGAGGGCCCTGTTTCAGGCGGCACCACCCGTCCGCCGGTTGATCGATCTGCCGGAAGATTATAGCGATCTGATCAACAGCGTATCGCTGTTTACCTGTCCGAACAACATACGGGACGATTCGCGCAACCCGACCATGTGTTTGGTGTGTGGCGTCATACTTTGCTCCCAGTCGTTCTGCTGCCAGAAGGAGCTGGAAAACAGTTCGGTCGGTTCGTGCACGTACCATACGGCGGAGTGTGGTGCCGGCATTGGGATCTTCCTCCGCATACGCGATGCCGAAATATTGCTGCTCGGTATCAACAAGGGTTGCTTCATTCCGGCACCGTACGTCGATGAGTACGGTGAAACGGACCAAGGGCTGCGGCGTGGCAATCCGCTCCGTCTCTGCAAGGAGCGCTACCAGAAGGTGTATCTCATCTGGCTCAAGCACGATCTGCACGAGGAGATAACGCGGCGTAACGAGGCACAGCAAACCTTATTTGCCACCCAGTGGCAGAACCTTTAAAAGGAGGGAACAGGATCATCGGTCCCGTCGCTGGACGCTGGAAGATTGGCAGTAAACTTATTTTTTATTCGTTTTTTTTTTTATTTTGTATCCTGTGAAACAATGAATGAAGAAGGAAGAAAAAACACAGAATCACGCGGTGTTATTTAACGCACACCCCTGAACAGCAGGGTTCTCGAGATGAACCGGCGATTGTGTAACCGGTATGTGTGTTAATATGTGTGTGTGTGTGTGCGTGTCTTATGTACATTTGCATGTATATATTTTAGTAATGGCGAAAACCCCGAAATACGGCGAAATGGCTACCTTTGAAGAAAAAAGAAAGAAAGATTAGAGCAAAAACCCAGAAGAACAGAGAAAACATTCGTTCACCGCGTGACGAAAAATGGAAGTAAAACCCTATTAGCTTATTCATATATATATATAAATATATTCGAAACAGGTTAGGCAGCAGGAACTGAAGAAATGGATTTAGACTCCCTTTAGTGTGGAGCTTCTCTCGGTAAGAGCAGACAAGTTTAGGGAAGGATTCAAAATTCTCTTTGAATTTGTGTATGGGGCAATGGGGATGAAATGGTCTTACCAAGGCGAAAAAACATCTGGAATGAAGATACGTACAGGAAACAGCATGTAAGAGCGAAATTAAGGACAGTTTTTGGAGGAAAGGAGAAACTCAAAAACGATGTTTTGAAGAGAAGGATGTACGAGGGTAGGGGTGTTGTTTGCAGGCAGAATGGAGTACTAGGAAGGATAAGACTGAAGCAAAGAAAACTAGACCATACAAGAATTTCTCCAAGGATTAAAGCATTTGTCTTGACTTTTCTTTCTCCATATCCATCGATATATTATATATATATATATAAATTACCGTTGCTTTTTTGTTGTGTGATTCTATTTTACGTTTGTGCCGTTTCGCTTTGGTTTACTTTTATTTAACATACTGTTCTGTTTCTCGTTGGCAACTATTATACTAGGGCTTCTGTTTGATGTTTGCACTACAAGAGGAGGAAAGCAGAGCAAAACAACAAAGAAACAAATAAAGCTGTTAAATGAACGATTAAAAAACAAACGCACGCGGCATAGTAAGAAAGAACCCGGTACGTGATCATGCTTCCCTCTGTACAAAGACGTGCCAGACACAGAGGGCAGCGAACAAAAAATCCATTTTCTGTCACACAACGTGTTTGAGAAGCAAAATGGGAAAAAGACCAGACGAGTCATTGTACCAGGGAAAGGCAACTTTGTTTCGAGCGTAATACGTTTTGTTTCTAGTTTGGTTTTATAAACGTTATGCTCCCGGGGGTTTTGATTGTCCATCCCTCCGATTGTCCAGACGGTTGGTTGTTAGACAAGTGTGCTAGCGAACGATCGATCGCTTCGGATTTTTTGTCACCCAAGAGTATGTGCTAGCGATGTGCAAACTGAGTAAGAGTGAGTGAGTTAGTGTAATCGCGCAAAGGAGTTTATGATTTCAACACAGCATAAGGAGTTTTTATGACTCTTTTACTTACTCCTTTACACTTTTACTAACTCACTCTCTGCGCCGACTAATGACTCATTCTTTTGCGTTTCAACTCACGCAACAAGAGTGAGTATGATTCTCAAAAGAGTGAGTAAAAAATTCAAATCCTTATAACGCCTCTTGCACTCTGTTTCAACTCTCTGAAAAGAGTGAATATTCTCAACATTCTTAAAAGTTTGATGTGGGCAGGGTTTTATCATTAAATAAACAAAAGGCATGTTTCTAAAAAGGCAGATCCATTTTGGGGTTTATGTTTTTATTCGTTCCTCTTTTTTGTTTGTTTGGCTATGGTTTTTTTTTAGGATTCGCTCAAGCAACAGGCATCGTTTGATTCATTGCTTAACATTCATCGAGAGCGATTGCACTTATCCACTCTTAGTTTACACAGAATATTTTAAAATTTGCTTGTTACAGATTCGGCTATACACGTAATATTGAAATTTTACTAAACACAAAACACTGAATGAAATGGAAATTAAGTTAAACAAAATCTTATGCTTAGAATAACGATTAATCGTTGTGGTTAATGATATACCGCCTGCTTGTGTCTGTCTGACTGTCTGTTTACGCTTACTAAATTTTAAAATGTTGCACAAAAGAAAAAACCCCGATAAAGACTTGTCTTTACTTAAGCTGCTACTTAACCACCTACGAATTTCCCTATGCACAATCATCTTCCTTAATGAGGTTGATTTTTTTTCTTCATTTTAGCTTTGTCTATACGTGATTCTGTCAGATGAACTTGTTCTGTTTACTTAAAGGAGAAACAAAAATTGCTTGCCTCATTAGCCCATAGGATAAAGCTGCCCCAACCTAGCTTCGGGCATTACTTTCGAAACGCCACAGATCCACTGCCACATCCACGCTCGGCCGTTTGTGAAATTTGTAAGTCTGTGGCAGATTGTAACGCAGCTGCGCTACTTGGCTGGCACGAACTTTCCACTCCTGCGCTTTCTTTTTGATGTGCTCCCTGTTACCGGCAAGCAAGAAAAGAATCTGTTAATTTAGTTTGTGAGATGGTTCCCCCTAACGTGTTGTGTTCCTTTTAGCTGTGAATCGTACCTTGTGGCGGATTTGTGCAGTGAATAAACGGCACCGCGGGAAAGCATAAGGGCAACTTTTAGGAAAGCAACGTCAATACCGCTGTTTTGTTTCGTGCCGAACGGTGGATTAAGTAAAACCGTATCGAACAAAGGCTTATCGTGCCATAGTGCGGGAAGGTGCAATACATCTGCCTGTAAACAGTCGACGTTATGCATTTCAAACTCATCGCAGTTGCTTCGAAACTCCTAATGCCAAATGGGGATACGTGTCATTAACATTCTATATATCTTACATCTACAATCATACCTCCGCCGCAACCGCATCGATTTCCACCCCAAGGACAAAGTCTGCACCGAGCAGACCGGCACCGATAGATAACATGCCTGGACCGCAGCCCAGATCCAGCACCAGACGGCCCTCTAAATCAGCGTACGATGTTTGAATTGTGTACAGTGCTTGGCTTGCGATGTGTGGCGGTGTCTGGTACTGTTCGAGACGAACCTTCGGTTCCTTAAAGTCGTCCACTGTCTGCAGATACTGCTCGAGATGCTTTAGCTTAATACAGGCCATTATCAAGAATGGTCCGAGTTGTTTCTATAAACTGCGTAGTTGAATGTGTGCCGATGTAAGGGAATTGTGTGGAGGGGAACCCCTTCCACTTACCCTCAAAATTTCGGCGTACTAGCGTAATGGATTGATGGATTGTCGTACCGTGGCAGTACGGGTAGAATGTTGTTGCCAAACAATGAGTCCTGGGGTACGAAAAACCCAAACGATTGATTGATTGCCTGACTCCAAACACCCTTCGAAATGCTTTGATTGCTATCGTTCGGCTGCCCGCCGGTGGTTGTGTACTGTAAGCGACAAACAGAATAAAGTATTAAACAAACTGAGAACTCCGGAAATGATCCTTTACCGTACCTTCGGTAGCTGAAACAATGGAGAAGGCGTGTAGAGACTACCGAAACCAAGGGAAGTGTTGTATAGGTTGCCAAAGCCGGGCGAATGTGAATTGACCCCTTTTTGCAGAAGCTGCTTTTTCATCTGGATGTCTTCCAGTATCTTTTTCGTCACGTCTGTAAACACAAAAACAACACTCAGATCGCATACAAGGTGATTCGGACAGGAGTAACAGAAGATGGTTTGGCCACAAATTGCGGAACGATGCAAATCGTATGGTATGAATCACATACAAACTAAAAGCACAATCGTTTACCCTGGTTGGTAGATGACGGAAAGGCCATTAAACTACTTTCATGTACTGGAAGGAGCGCAAAGCAATGGGAAATATTTCACTAGCATGAGGCAATCAAACACGTAATTAAAAAAAATTCAATCTTTTACAAACGGAGCACCGTTTGCAATGGGCTAAATAATTATGATTGTTGGCTTCAGCAATGTGACGGTACCTTCATGCATGTGAAGCATTTATTTGACGGGCATGCCCAAATAGTTAAACCAGCACGCTTTCTCGCTCTGTCTAACGAGCAATCAAGCATGCCCAAGCGAGAAAGCATGTTGAATCGGCTGTCAACATTCGTTTACCTGTCAATAAAAATACTTTTTTCCAATAATTGTATGCGTAATCATAAAAAAACAATTAAAAAATTGTTTCCTCATTCAACTGTTGAATTTGTCTGAGCTGATTGAAATGAATTCGAGGAAAATAAAAGAATTGAACAATTGAAACGTTTGTAAATAAACATCCGTCTACCGGACCTCGATTTGACAGCTGCGTACTGTCAGCCACCTCTCGCTCCCACCCACGTATAGTGCCCCTCTTCGGTAATTCATACCATCCCTGTCGGTTTGATTTTTTCCGGTGTGCACTTCTTTTGACAATGTAACAGCATTCGCTGGGCAAAACATTGCACCGAAAATAAAAGGAGCATGCAGCATTGGCGTCTCGCGGTGTGTGTTTGCTAAAAGCGTCCCTGTTTCGTCGTTTTCCACTTCTGGTGAGGGCGCAGAAAAGCGCAGTAAAAGATACGGAAATTCCCGTGTGCCTGAAACGCGGCCTGCACAAATGATGGCCAACTGTCTACGGAGCGTTACGCGGAAAAGTCGATCGGTGGTAGGTGGAATGTTCACACCCCGTCCGTACGGTTCCGGTGCGAACGGATGCGAGCTGCATCGTGCCTGCGTCGCCGGTGCAACCAATGTTGCTGCAAATGTAAGCTGAGAAAACAACAACAACAAAAAACCCCCAAAAACATTCCCGTAACATGCATGTTTCTCGAGCAAAGGGCTTCGCATATTGCATAATATGGTATTGTTGTTCGATATGTTGATTTTTCTTTTCGTGCTTTCTTCCAACTCTTCCACCATGCAGAATCGATGCAAACCACCGGTTGGTGCACTATCACACGCATTTGCAGGCGATGCATTTAAGGCGGATCGAAACCGAAGTACATTGATCAAATCACACTCACACTACAGTGATCGGTGCGAACGAAGTGAGATCCAATATTGCAGTGATGGTACCTCCTCTACAGCTACCGTAAGATCAGATACCGGAGGTTACATCCTTTCGTACAATAATATTACACCTTTCCATTCTCCGCAGGGCAACCAGTCGAAAGAGAATCAACCTTCCGAGGAGCAGTTGCATCGTGTATATCACGTGCTTTCGCAAACATTACCCAAGCTATTCGTGCAACCGCTCGACTATTCTATCTACAGTCCAAACTTAATCTTCGAGAATAACATTCGTGGTACACGGACAGAGTACGTTTAGTCTCAATTTCGGCAAATGCTGAAGCAGTACATTTTATTCTCTCTGTATTTCCATTTTTCACTACTTCCAGAGGACTGTACCATTACGTGAAGCAAATCGCACTGTTGCGCACCGTCGGTCACCTAAAATTTGCTTACGTTACTTTCGAAATACTGAAAATTACCAAACATCCCGAGGATAACACCGTGAAGGTGCGATGGCGTATTCGGGGCATTAGTGCGCTCAAGGTGATGCTCCAGTTTTGGAAGTATAAGCTATGGAAGCTGAAAGAGATATTCGAGGGGCAGGAAGCGTAAGTAATGCAAAGAAGTGTAACTTTACATTGGTAGCTTCGTGTTTTTCCACATTTTTACAAATTGGAACTCATCCCAGGGATGTTTTTAAACACATTTCGTATGATTATATTTTAATCTTTTGATTTTCGTTTCCAGTTGGTACGATGGTTTCTCAGTGTTATACGTTGGCCCTGACGGATTGGTGTCTAAGCATGTAGTTGATAAGGTGTGTAATTTTTAACATTCTTCCTGCTATCACATCCCGCAATGTAACTGTTCAACCACTATTCTGTGCTACATTCCATTACAGATAATGCCCGACGATGATACGGTGAAGGTCCCGCCGAAAACTATCGTTTCACCAAAGCTGGCTTTAATGGTTGGGCTCACGGCAGAAATCGGTCCTGTAGTGAGTACGATGAATTGAACTGCCGTCGCACACATCCTGTTTTGTGCGCCGGGCGGGGGGGCTGGTATTAGCAAGATTTATGTTGTGCCGCGCTTTTGCTTCATTTGGTTGCTGCAAGTTGTGCTGTTTTTGATGGTTTTTTTTATACTATAGTGTTATAAGTTATGAAATGACCTTAGTAGCAGGCTTTGTTTAGGGGAAACAAAGAAATAAAAGAGAAAAGATAGAACAAAAGATGGATAGCGTTTTCCTCTGGGTTTGCACGTTCAAAACGCTTTACATTTAGTTTAGTTGATATTATAGGAAAGAAATACTTAACGTTTGCAGTTAGAAAATCAGTGTAGGCTTCAATATTACTTAATATCAGCGAAGGGGTGACTGAGCGGTAAAGTTTATGTATCAAGATGCGTTCTACGGTTGCATAAAGATTGTATCTTATACAGGAAACAAAAGGAAGTGTAAAAGGAGAACATGAGAATGATATATTAAATAACAAACAAGAAGGAATTGTGTTAGAAAAAGTTGTTTTAATTGTTTTTTTTTTATTGTATCCAAAACTATTCTTATCCTATTTGTACAAAAAAAACGAAATTTTCAATATGTTTGCTGCTCTGTTTTTTTCTCTCTCATTTGCCACCCCTGCCCTGGAAAAGTTGACAGCTAAACTGACAGTTTAACTGTCAAAAACGGTACACGGGAAAATGTTTTCGTACACAAAGCCGTATAGCTGTTTCGCTCTTCCTCTCCCAGTGTGCTCTTGCAAGAGCCAGCTTGCATAACCTTGAATCCACATATTTCTCCTCTTCTTTTTTGTATGGCTATAGATTTTCCTTGTGCACTACATCGCACACGTACCCCCACACACATACATACACAACTATTAGACGGTTCGGAATTTGTTTCTCGGTGGCAGGGCGTTGCGATTGTTTTGTTTTCCGTCTCGTTTTGCGTTCAGTTTTCGGCTTTTCCTATGCCCCGAGGCCTTCCTACGTAAGATTTTTTAATAAGTTCTTCCGGAACGCAGGCACGCAAGGAACAAAAAATCCCGCGAGATTGCCAAAAAAAAAAACAACTGAACAGTAACCACCGTGTATGGTGGGGTGAACGGGTAAGTGACGCGTGTTGGTTTTTAAGTTAGAATCATCTCCCAAACTCGTGATAATTAATTTGCGAACGTTGTTAAAAAGGACATGAAATAAATGCAGCAAAGAAGACAAAAAAACGAGTATTAGGTGCGAATCATTTCTTTTCGGTGCTGTTATTTCGTTGGAGGTCGTAAGTGGTTAAAAGAATACACATGGTTTAACAGTTCTCAACGTCAACGTTTTGTGTGTGTGTGTGAGTGTGTGTAGTTGTGTACTGTGTATTTTTATCGTGGCCCCCCCAAATGATTCCGTGAGAAGGCTGCTGCTACATGCATGCGGACATACGAAACCCCCGCTCGCTATCAAATGCAAAAAAAAACATACCGATCGGTACAGCAGGGACTGATGAAAACCCCTGTACCTGTGCTTAGTGTGCGCGCAACCCAATAGGCCCGCAAAGGTGTACCGTGTGAAGCAGTAACATTTTTCGCTTCAAGCTTCCGAACAGAATCCGCACGGTTGTGTCGGATGACGCACCCGCCAGAGTAAACAATCATCTGTAGGAATAATTCTCTAGTGTCGTACGACAAGGCAGCTGGATAATCGTTTGCCAAAGTGAACTTTTGTGAAACGTGTGGAGGCTAAGAATGGTTTTCGGTACGATTCGGTGTCGTACGGAATCGCTTTGACTGCGCTAAGCAACTCGGCACAAAAACACAACCGAACCACCTTGCGCTTGTGTGTGCGTTTATGTGTAAGTGGGCCCCCTGATGTCCCGATGACAACGCAGCAGTAGCATCTCCTCATGCAAAGCTCCTTTTTTACCGAGCAGTATCGTTCCGGGGTTTTCCATTCCGAACTAGATCCGTTTTAGATCCTTCCGCTTTCACGGAAAAATCACGCATCGCATGAAAAACCACCCTATTGTTTCAGTTCTATACCGATCGGAGGGTGCGTATTTGTGTGTGTGTGCGCGCCGATTGTCACTTTTGACAGTAGCAGGCAGTCAACAACATTACCGAATATGTATGTAAAAAAACATCCATTACCAAGCGAAGAAATAGTGTGAGCGAGAGAAAAAAAAAAGAGGAAAAGGGAGAGAAAGATAGGACGGGGGAAAAAAATTACACGATAGAAGAATTAGAGGAAAAAATCGTGAGTAATCAATTCGCGCAACAATTTTCGGTACCCATTTCGTGCGTGTGTCTTCTTCCTTTTTGCGTTTATGCATATCACCCCCACCCCCTCCCACTCCTTTTTTCCTCATAAACACCCACGGTTCGGTGTTGGCGTTTTAGTGAGTGTGCGTGATCTGATTCGTTTGCAACAGAGCAAAATAGTATAAAGTTGTGATCCCCTTGTTGCCGAACGGTAGGAAAGGTTTTTCCTTTCTGCTTTTAGTTGAACATTTCTAAAAGGAAAAAAAAAATATTGCCCATTATTGTTTAAATGCAATTTGTTTTTTTTTTCATTCGTTTTCTTTTTCTTCTTCCTGTGTTTTTTTTGCGTAGTGAACTAGTACGAAGCGCTAAACAGCGAAGGCACGAACGATCGCAGACGCCAGGGACACGTCCGCCGTACAAGAACGAATCCGTCATATAATAATAGTTTAAACAATATAGACACAACCACACACACAGCTATACGGAGCCAAGAACGTAGTAAAGAGCAGCCCTTTTAGCAGCAGCTGGAAGGTTGCGAGGTTGCTTTCGGGGTGGTTGGCACGACCGTTCAATCACAATCCTCCCCACCCCCATCCCCCATTCCATCACGATCGGCGACCTTCACGTGTGTGTGTGTGTGTGCGGTACTCGATGCGTATTGTTGCAAAACCCTGAGCCCTTGCACTTGCCATCTTGTCCGTTCCCAGCGACGAGCGACGACACACATCTCGCCCACCCCAACCAACAAACCCTTTGCGAGATCGGTTTCCCGTCTCTCATGGAGAGATTCTCTAATGCTACATCATAATTGCTGCATACCGACATGTGAGTAGACGACGGCGGACGGCAATTAAACACACAGAAAAAAAACGGCTGCCGGAAAGCGGAACCAATAGTTCTGGAAGGTACCGAGGATCACGGGATCGTGCCATGGTTTAGCGCGCGCGCGCGCCACCGTGTTAAGAAGTGTCAATAGTGTGTGAGCAAGGATTACTAGACTTGAAGAAGAAAAAAAAAACGTTTGTGAAACAAGTGAAACTTGGTGTGGAAATGCAGGATACGTGCTAGAGTTTACCAAGTTTAGGACCTAAAGTAGGTGACGAATTGCGGAATATCGTCTAAAATCGTGACGATTCTACATTAGGTTAGGCAAACGGGTTTCGAGTTAAATGTAGTAACGCTTTCCTTTGTAAAACTGTTACGGACCTTCCTCCCCCCTTCGTTTCGGTGATAGTGTTAAAATAGTAAAAGCTTTCGAAAAATGCTCCACTTTTAAACAAACTCGTTATACCGAGTAACTCGTAACGTCCCCCTTGAATGTAACGCTTTTTTTTTTTTTGCTAACGCCACCCAAATGTGTCCGTTTTCTTCCCCTTCCCAACATCCAGTTCCGAGATGCGATACCTAGCAAGGAACGCTGAAGCCTTCGCCTGCTGCTGTTTGCTGCTGCTCCTGCCGCTAGGGGTGCTTGCCGACGCGGAACGAGACGGTGCTGAAACACCGGCGAAGGCACCGATCCATCAGCATCAGCACCAGCCACAATCAGCCTACCAGCAACCACCGAACAAACACCATCAACCAACGGTTGCTGGACCAGCCCACCACCATCAACCGGCCGCCCACCAGCATCATCCGGATGTACCGCCGGCCGCCCATTACCATCAGCAGGTGCCACCGCCCGCACCGCCACCGTCACCCCCACCGGTACCGGATCGTGCCCTGACCCGGCAGCAACCGTCATCGCTGGCCACGTCACCCCAACCATCCACCCAGCAATCGTCCCGACCGCTCGAAACGCGCAACTCCTATACCGTGCTGAGTCAAGCCATGTCCCAGGCAGTGCACCACGAATTCGGTACGTATCTACTGCTGCCTGTGGGGCTTGTTCTTTGCAAGATTTTGTTTCTTTTTTATGTTACATTTTTCCCCCATTGCCTTGTGCCATTGTTTTTTTTTGTTTATTAATTTTTGGGGCAAAAAGAGTTGGGTTGGGGTTTTTTGGCCCGTTTTTTCCGTTCCATTTTCAGACCTGTTGCCGAACGAGCATGCCTGCTTCATCTCTTCTGCCACTTATTACTTCCATTCCTACATCTACATCACCCCCGCCCCGCCCCCGCATCTGAACCATCCGAGGCGTGCTTGGCTGGCCAGAACCGGAAGATTCGTAACGCATCGAAAGGCGTTACTAATAGCATTTATTAATGTTTTACATACTTTTCAGCTGTACCATTTGTCGAAACTTACATCAAAGCCAGATATAATGTTTTCTAAATGGATCTTTTAGGAAAAAATCATCTTCTTTCGTCGTAATTTGTGGGTGCTATTAGCGTGAAGGAATCGGCATTTTCTTCTTGTACATTATGATTTGAAGAGCAGACTTTTGGAGTCTTTTTTTTGTGTGGCAACATTTTTAGTAACTGGGTGTGTCATACTTTCGCTAACTGTGCACCGCTAACTGTATGTAAATAAGTTTCGAGTTGTATTTCTCTTCCACGCGCACGGTTCTTTTTTCTCTCTTGCTCGAAACGTTTCGAGAAAGCACACAAATTCACGTATTTTAGTGTGTATAGTATTTGTTTTGTAAAATTAAATTATATTGCAAAAGAGCTGAATGAAGGTTTTTGAATGTAACGCACCGTAACGTAGTAACGAAATTGACAACATTCTGGAACGATCCAATGTTTCGCTCATATTTTTCATAATAATGTCATGCTTGTTTTAGCTTTTTTCCACCTATACCCTAAACTCATGTTTGAAGTGTGCCTGTGTGTGTTTAAATTTGTATCTCACGAAGAGGTCGATGAGTCAAACTAATCGCTTCCCTGCTTTACGTTATTAATTTATTTTCCCATAACACCCCTCTAAGGGAATTGAACGAGTACGAGAACGTTTTCCCTAATTAGGGTGTTCCCTTAAGACATTAAGTATCCCATTAGGCGTTTGCGGTCTAATCTAATCTGGGCGGGCATTGGTTTTTGCTACCAACACATTGTTGTGCACTTGTTAGGCTGGCGCCGATCGAAACAATGGCCACCAGGAAAGGCAACAAAATCCACATGTAAACCGATCGTGATATATCAGTTGAGACGTTACGGACGTGCATATTTATCTTTGCGCATCTTTTATCCGGTTCATGAAGGTGTCGGCGTAAAAAGTGTAATTCAGTTTACGGCACCGGCGGTTTTCGGTGTTTGTTTGCGTAAGAAAAGGGCGTCTTTCGCTCGATGCGTGAAACGCGGCAAGCTTCTCCGTTTACTCTAGGCGGTGGTACACGAGCTCTTGTGGCCCCCCCTGTGTGTGTGTACAAGGGAATTAAACGGTAGTTTGATAGAAACACAAGTACGACTTTAATTAGCCACCTGTTTACCTGGTGTAAATAGTAATAAAAGCAAAAACAGAAGCCGTTCGTTGAAGCTGGCGTAGGCGGTCGGTTGTCTTATCACATTTGGATACACAGGCCGCCCTGTTGACCGCACAAACAAAGGCAGCCCCGATCTGGTCGCAATATCAAATGACACCAAGTGTGTGCAGCCAAGGGAGGAAGGATCGTTTCATCCGAATGCGGATCGTTTCATCTTCATCCTAGGTGGAAATGTATCTAAATTTTTATACTTTACTTGTACCAGTGCTGCACCAAATTAAAATATTTTTTTTAATTCGAAAGGAATGGCCTGGCCGTATTGTTGAAATTAATATTTTTTAATTGATTGAATATTTTTAATTAAAAAAAACAAAGCTTTAACCAATTTAATGGATTATTGCTTATCTACAAAAAATATGTAAATACTCTAATAAGTAATATTAATTGTTCGTTAATGATACTAGCGGAACGCGGAAAACCTTTCTTCTTCATATGAAATATGGATCGATGAACC
Source organism: Anopheles vaneedeni (assembly GCA_016170025.1). Lineage (NCBI taxonomy): Eukaryota > Metazoa > Arthropoda > Insecta > Diptera > Culicidae > Anopheles > Anopheles vaneedeni. Next base: position 14,641,681 of record CM028117.1, read on the forward strand.
TAATCGGAAGGAAAATAATTTTGTCACCTTGCCTGGCAACACAAACGTTTGGTCACGGTCATCCGCCGATAAGGTTAAATTAAAAACAATTGAAAATAATTGAAGGTAGCCAGCCCCGTAAGCCTTTTACCGGTTTTCTTTGTCTTTGACTGTGCCCATCACGTATGTTCGATGCACACGAGCGTTTGATTAGCTTTATAGCTTAATGCATTGAAGATGGCAAGAAAGTACATTTACATATTCACATCCTTTAGCGGTCAGCTATGGAATATTTTCGTATATTTTTTGCTAAAGTTGTAGCAAACAAACATTAATTTCCGCCAGCAGCCGTGTGGATCGTACCCGCTGTATCAAAACATCCATCTTTTACGGGTGTTGAATTTCGTAAAATTTTCTGATACATGATCCCGCGGAACAACATTCTCGTTTGTAGCTGATAAGATACCCTCCAGCGATTTTGTGATTTCTATATTTGCCTGTATTTGTGTGTTTGTTTGTGTGTGTGTCGTTTATTTACATTCATATTTTCTTTCCAGTCACACCAAGTTGCCTTTCGCGTTTTGTGTACGTTTGTGTGTTACATTGTTATAAGCAGCTTATCATTTCTTTGAAATCAAATAAACAAATTTGATGCTACTCCCCCCCCCCCCCCCCACACCGAAAGCCCACACTGGTTTGTTGCCCCGTGGAACGTGTCCGCTGTGTACCGTGTTGTTCGTTCCGTTGTGTTCCAGTTGTTTTTTTTTTCTTACAACCCGCCATCCGCCGTCTGTGTCCACCAAGAAGCGTGTATCAAATGAAGAGGAAAAACAAAATGACTGATTGAAGTCCTAAGATTTTTTATTTCTCATTTCAGGCACGTACGGTAGTGGGGCGATGGCAGGCGGGGATGCCTGCACCATCGACGACATTGACTGTTTGGCGCATCACGACCAGCTCGGGATGGAAGCAATCCGTTCGCTGCATCGTCAGCTCGATGATGACGATAATGGGGATATCGATCTATCGGAATCTGACGACGTAAGTACCACGAATGATGGAGTGTAACGGGTCGATTTGTCTACTAATGGACGTTCTTTGTGATTTTTAGTTTTTACGAGAAGAACTCAAGTACGACTCGGGGTACGAGAAGCGACACAAGGCATTCCACTTCAACGACGATATGCACATCTCGGTGAAGGAGCTTTGGGAGGCCTGGTTACGGTCGGAGGTACACAACTGGACGGTGGATCAAACGACCGAATGGTTGGCACAGAGCGTCCAGCTACCGCAGTACGTACATTTGTTCCGTCTGCACAAAGTCACCGGCAAGGTGTTGCCACGGCTCGCCGTCAATAACATGCACTACGTGAGCAATGTGCTCGGCATCAAGGATCCGATCCACAAGCAGAAGATCGCCCTGAAGGCAATGGATGCCGTACTGTTTGGGCCGCCACGTGGTAGGTAGCGATTTTTGGGGGCGAAGAATGGATTGATTAAGAATGAAACCGAAATGACGCCTTTTTTCTTCTGTTTTTTCTGCGCCCCCAAAACAGAAACAGGCACCCGGTGGAAAGATTTACTACTCGTGACGCTGCTCCTGACCGCCATCATAGGCAGCTGGTATGCCTATCATCAGAACAAGAGCGCTAAAATACACATTCGCCGCATGGCGAAGGATGTCGAGGGTTTGCTGAAGGCGGAAGTAGCGCTGAAAGAGATGCAGAAGGTAAAGCGCACACAAATGGAGGCCTTTTTTGGGTTTTAATTTAAAATCGTTTTTCCTTCGCTAGGAGCTGGAACAGGCCCGTATCGAGCAGGAAAATGTGGGCAAAGAAAAGATGGACCTCGAACGGCGGCTCCGGGAAGCGCCGACCCTTTCCTCGTCCAGCTCCGATCTGGAGCTGCAGCAGCTGAAGCAAGAGATCGAGGTGTTGCGGTCGGAGCTGAACCGGGCGGAGGTGGAGATACACGATCACTGCTGGACGCCGCCCCAGGGTCTGCAGAGCTGGCTGCAGCTGACGTACGAGCTGGAAAACAAGCATCACATCCGCAAACGCATTATGGCGGAGAAGCAGCTGGAACAGGCGCGCGAGGCGTGCGAAAAGTTGCGCAAAAAGCGCTCGAGTTTGGTCGGTGCGTTCGTATCAACGCATGGCAAAAGCATTGACGATGTTGATCGTAGCATCGTGGAGGCGCGAAATGCGCTGAACGATGTAACGAACGATCTGCAGGAGCGCATGCATCGGTGGAAGCAGATCGAAACGATGCTTGGGTTTAGCATCGTCAACAACAGTGGCATCGCGCACCTGGAAAATTTGCTCTACAACCGTAACGGTGTCGCTGGCAAAACTTACCGATGTAAGCCATCCTCCCACTCCCCCCCTTCAAAACCCTTGTCTGGCTGTTCTTGTTTTGTTATTATTACTTTACCTTTTTTTTTCTTTTCATCAAGACACATTTTAACTTCGATACACGCTTTTAACTGCGGTCCTGTCTGTAACATACTGATCTTTCCTTTTTCATTCCTTTTTTATTTTGGTTTTATCTCCATCTCTCTTAACACCACCACCACCACCACCTGCCGCGCGCTACTATGTGTCCGACGGGCAGCCCGACTATCGAGTAGCCAGGACGATCTGGACGATGATTCCGTGCAAGGTAAGCCGATCAGCTTTGACAATTTTTCTATGTTCTCGTCGGAATAACAACACGCCCCCCCCCCACCTCGGCTTCCTTCCAAACAAAAAACAAAAATGTGTCCACAACGCGCACAACAAGAGCAACGCCCGTGTGGGGGGGGTGCGGCATTTCCGGCTGTGCTGCATCCCGGATGTGTTTCGACGTGGGTTGCCGGAAGTTAATATCTTTTGTTTTTTTGTCATGTGTTTTTTTTTCTTATATTAAGTGTTAATGGTACCGCATTTTATACATGGTGGTTTATTGCAGTGTTGTTGTTTTCCTCTTCTTTTGTTTCGTATGTGATTGTTTCTGTGTGTTTCTAATTGAAATGCTCCTCAAGTTGCTCTTGTGTTTCATTATTTTTTCTAAATGTTGTTTCTTTACGTTTTGCATTAATGCGTACTGCAAAAAAAAACAAACAAAAACCTAAAATAATAATCCTTCCCATGTTTCCATCTTTCGTGTTGCGTCCCGTTTGCGCGTTTTTGTAACTATCCTTGCGCTAAGAGCAGAAAGAAAGAAAGAAAAAGATTACATACGTTACAAACATACCTGTTAGTATGCCATAATATGTTGCTGTTTGTGTTGTCAAGAGAAGAAAACAGAGAAGAAAAGAGAAAAAAAAATACGGAAGAAGAATAAGAAAACACCATATTAATAGAAATAGCTTATTTTGAGTATTTATATACGCGATAAAGCAAGCTTGTGTACGCTGTACGACTTAAGTTATATGTTTAATGGAAGTTTAAAATGCTTACTTGTGTTTTATTGTTTTTTTTTTTACTTTATTTTTTTGTTTTGTTTTCGGGGATATTTTGTTTTACGTTAAGAGCTGGATGGATTCTGAAGTTTTTGCGACAGACGCACTGTGATGTTCCAAGGCCTGGCTATAAGTAATGTTAGTGCTATTGCAGCGAACAGTAAAAAGGATTCGTTATAGCAAACAGGCACAAAGAATCATACTACCCATCAGTCATTAATTTATGCTCCTCCATCCTGTTCCTGCATCCTTCTTTCTGACAATCTTCGTCTTGTTATATGAGCCAATACTTAATGTTTCGCCTTTCTCTCTTTTGTTTCTTAAATTTGTTTTGCGATTTTTTTCTGTTCATATTTTTTTTTATTTCTAAATTTTTTGCTTTCGCTTGTTTTGTGATATTGGTGTGCTGTTTATGCTGGTCGTGTTAAATGGTATTTGTTTCAACACGACTGCTTAATCGTTTTCCGTCCACTGCTTGGGCTACTTAATTAATTAATCTTTTTTTTTTAAACAATCATGCAAACTTGGATGCATCAAATAAGGGCTTGCAATTTTTTTTATTTTGTTTGTTGTATTAAAAGAAACTACTTTTCCTTTAAAAGTTTTACACTTTTAACAGAAACTTTTTCCTACTGTTTTGTGTGTTTCTTTTATTTATTTTGTTCTCTTTTTTAACTGCTATCAATTGTGAATATTTTCTTTTTTTCTTATAATGATTCGCGATGGTTGTTCAAGAAAGTAAGGATGCGTTGTACTTTATTACAATTTATTAATTTATTTAATCCCTTTCCAATTACCATTTTCCATTATCTCATCTCACCTCATAATGCTGGTTAGTATTTCGAACATAATTGCTCGATTTGCTCGGGTTTTCGTGTTCGAAATATTTTTCCACATTATGTTTCACCGTTTTCCTCCTTCTTCCTACAACTTTCCTTTCATGTTTTCCCTAATTCTGTTTTGTCACATTTTTCATTTCCATCTCATGATACAAAAAAGCATCAAACGATTTACGATTACAATAGTTCACGAAACAATATAAAAACAATGCATAGAACTACTTAAGGAGCGTGCTGTTACAAGATTAAAAACAAAAGCAAAAACAAAAAAAAAACATAAAAAGCGCAAAAACCGTTCAGGAATGGGTACCGAAGAAGGAGAATGATCTGTTTTATTCTGTTGCCTTTTATGATCAGTCGCTTACACGTTACACGTTTGGTTTATGTTCTGTTCTCTGTACTTTACCCCTATCTCTATCGCCTAGTAACCATCTGCTCGTTACTGAGTTTTGTCGGTTAAATTCGCATAGAAACCGTAAGCAAGTTAAATAATAAAAACAAACAGGCAAACCAACACGGAATGTTTGTTTATTTGTTCATTTTCCCAAACCCGTTCTTGTTTGTTTTAGTACTTCTGTTCTATACTTTATTGATTTTTCCCCTTCCCCTCCCCCCTCAATTGTGCGTGCGTGTGTGTATCTCTGTAGGTTGGAAGTCTGTGTTTTGTGTATATATTCTTCGTTTTTACACAGCTTTTTGTTTTTTTTTTTGATGGACAAAAAAATCCGGGAAGTTTGAACAGCACTGCTTATCTTGTTTGCTTAAGTGTCGTAAATGGAAAACAGATTTTAAGATACGTTTAGAAAAGCAAAGCTGTTACTGTTTTTATAAAAAGTGCTGTTCATTTGTTTCTTAATGGAACTAGTAAAGGACAGTTATAAAAATTTCGGTTATAATGTATAAAAAACCAATCGAAATATTTTTTTACATTTTTAATCTAAAACACACACACACACACGCGCATAAATGTAACCGTAAGCTTGCTAACTTATATTAGTCAAAATGGCGCGCGCATGACGAGGAGCGCGGACGGATTCGTACGTTCGGCAAAAAACAAAAAACGTGTCGTGTTCGTACAATTTGTATCACACCCCTTATACAGCGTTACAGTTTTTGGGGAGGTATGCCTAAAAGCCAAAGACGTTACCAGTTACCGCAAAGAGCTCAGAGAGAGGTAAGATTACGAATTGCAGTAAGAAATAAACTATCTGTCTCTTCTGGTTGCTTCTTTCTCTTTGCACAAAACCCCCCTCTACCCTGACCCCCTCCCCACCCGTCTACTGGCCCCACACGTACAAAGCTACACACACACACATATGCAAATAAATGTTAAAACTTTAAAATCTTTCAATACAGACGTTTGTGCGTGTGTGTGTGTGGCGTATGTGTGGAGCTTTTCGAAGGTGTTTTTTTTTGTTTAAACCGATAAGATACTAACCATATTGTGCTTTGTCAGACATTTTGTTGGTTGTATATTTTGTGCCGAACGACCTGCCCTTTGGTGTTTTTGCTGCCTTTTTTTTGTTATGCATTTTTGCAACTCTAATACTATCCCCTCCCCCCCCCAAAAGCTGTTTGCTTGTGTTTGTGCGGGTGTGCGTGCGTGTGTGTGTGTGTATATATATTTGTGGCTTTTGCTTATTACTAATGAAGCCTTTCGTTGTGTTGTGGATGTAACCTAAAACAAGAACTAAAGCAGTAACGTGTTACTAAGCATCACTAAGAACGTACGTAAGCGTTATACCATGTACAGTGTAACATAACTTGGAAAGAACGTGACATGCATAAACTAAACGTAACAAAGCAACTATCATAAAGTGTAACGACTCATTAGCCCTGTAACAATGCGCATTCTTATAACACCTTTTCGCGCATGTTCCATCCCAACCCTGCTATATACTCTGAACACTCCTCAAGAAGAAGGAGCATGTGGCGATAGAAAACAAAAATTAAATATAATTAAAGAAAATAATTTTACAAAAAAAAAGACGAAAAGAAGCTCGCCCCCACCCCCCTTAGTTAGCATACCAATTCACACAGCAATTAGTTTTATTAGAGCCGAGGTCCCGTGACATATGACGTGACGCGTTACCGGTTTAACTCACGTTGAAGTCGTTTGCTTAGAAGATGAACGAACATCAATATGCACATACATATTTAATCGCGAAAAACCACTACCGCAGCAGAGTCATTTCGCAGCGAGGTATGAGGTTTTTGTTTTTTGACGGCAAAAAAAATGAATATAAAATAGGTCATGTTAAACATGAGTGATAAAACATGGCTTGTGTATTGTAGTTGAGTCACTCTAAGTCATCGCCATACAAAACCAGCTTCCTTAGGGGACAAACAAAGCAAAGTCAGATCAATTTGAATGGAACGAAATTTCAAAATAATTTTAAAAATTAAAAAAAAAAATTAAAGAAAATTTAAAATAATTTTTAAAAAGTTTAAAATATTTATTTTTTAATTATTTTGATAGTTTAGTCATCAGTTGATTCTTATTTATTAGCTAATCTTGACAGGCGGCAAGATTTGAGGCAATTGCATAATATTCTCATTTCGCTCCCAAATGTAAATAAATCATTCGTCAAAACATTTTAACTGTCGAACAACTTCCACATTCACTTACTGAACACCAAGCAGTCAAGCACAATAGTCTTGATCAATGTACATATTTCTTACACAAAAACACACAATTCGTAAGTGGAGCTTTTTTATGTTCTGTACGTCCGTGTGATAAAACACAATACATTACACCATCATTCCCTCCTTAAATTGTTCTGTCCTTTAAACTGATTTAGTTTAATTACTCTTTTTTTTGGTTTCAAATTTATGTTACCCAAAATTATCAGAAACGTTTCGTTAGAAATTCAGGCTGTTTTGTTGTTTCTTTATTTTGTCACTTCGTTTTCTGTTCTTTGAAAGAGATTATATTTAAAAGGCAAAAAAAAAGATCGGCTAAAGTCTGAAACACGACCCCCCCCACTCACGGGCACTCATTTGAGTGACTTTTTTTCGTGCAGGGTGGTTCGAAATCGGTTGCGTGTTTTTTAATTATGTTTCGAGACACAGANNNCGAAAAGAAGCTCGCCCCCACCCCCCTTAGTTAGCATACCAATTCACACAGCAATTAGTTTTATTAGAGCCGAGGTCCCGTGACATATGACGTGACGCGTTACCGGTTTAACTCACGTTGAAGTCGTTTGCTTAGAAGATGAACGCACATCAATATGCACATACATATTCAATCGCGAAAAACCACTACCGCAGCGAGGTATGAGGTTTTTGTTTTTTGACGGCAAAAAAAATGAATATAAAATAGGCCATGTTAAACATGAGTGATAAAACATGGCTTGTGTGAATTGTAGTTGAGTCACTCTAAGTCATCGCCATACAAAACCAGCTTCCTTAGGGGACAGACAAAGCAAAGTCAGATCAACTTGAATGGTACGAAATTTTAAAATAATTTTATAAATTCAAAAAAAAAAAATTAAAGAAAGTTTAAAATAATTTTTAAAAAGTTTAAAATATTTATTTTTTAATTATTTTGATAGTTTAGTCATCAGTTGATTCTTATTTATTAGCTAGTCTTGACAGGCGGCAAGATTTGAGACAATTGCATAATATTCCCATTTCGCTCCCAAATGTAAATAAATCATTCGTCAAAACATTTTAACTGTCGAACAATTTCCACATTCACTTACTGAACACCAAGCAGTCAAGCACAATAGTCTTGATCAATGTACATATTTCTTACACAAAAACACACAATTCGTAAGTGGAGCTTTATTTATGTTCTGTACGTCCGTGTGATAAAACACAATACATTACACCATCATTCCCTCCTTAAATTGTTCTGTCCTTTAAACTGATTTAGTTTAATCACTCTTTTTTTTTTGGTTTCAAATATATGTTTCCAAAATTATCAGAAAACTTTCGTTAGAAATTCAGGCTGTTTTGTTGTTTCTTTTTTTTGTCAATTCGTTTTCTGTTCTTTAAAATAAATTATATGAATTAAAGAAAAGGAAAAAAAAGATCTAATCAATTTAATACTAGTATGAAATTACTAAGTTTTCCTATAAAATAAAATTTACCAAAAGCAAAGCTTAAAATGATGATTTTTATTGTTAGTATAAATGATTTGTCAAACAGGTTTCATATGCTTATTAAAATGAATATTTAAAAATGTTTATTTGACAATTTATCACTAATGCTACTAGCTGCTTTAAAGGTTAGTTAAACTACTGAAAGTATATTATTTAATTCAGGTGAATTTAAGAAAACAAAAAACAAAACCAAAAATAATGAAAACTAAAGAAAAATTTTCACATCCTTATTAACAACATAAAACCCACTAAGAGGACAATAAAAAAAAGGAAAAAAAAGGTGTAAAAGACAAAAGTGTATAAAAGGAACAAAACAGCAACAAAAAACACAACAAAATTATGAACTACATTATTAACAATAACCGTTTCGATAGAGACAAAGTTCGTAGATTATTGGTAGCAGTTCATGTGTGCAATAAGTCCGGTGCATCGTAGGGTTAGAAGTACGAATGTAGTATTATTTTCCTTCCTCACTGTACTTATTTGCTACCTTTGTTTTTCACCCAACACTCCCCCTTTTTTGTATTCCTTTTCATTTGTGTTTAATTTCATTCGACTTTGTTTTTTTTCTCTCTCTTTTTCTCTTACTCTTCCAACCCCTCCAACCCCTCCAACCCCCCCAATCGACCTGTTCCATGGGCGTTCCATTTTCCGTATCATGCGTGTATCATCCCGTTCGGTAACACCGTTCCCCCCGGTTTTCCCCGGTTGGCAGGATATCTGGAGAGCAATTGCCGTGGTGGAAGGGACGATTCGTCTGCCAGCGATGAAGGTGACCGTGAACGCGACACGGTGACGTTCTTCCTTGGCGGTTGTCCGTCCACTTCCAACCTGCAGATGAGTGCGCTCAACACGCTCAACACCGGGATCATCGCGCCAAGTACGGCCGCATCGTACGGTACACCGACCGGTTACGGTCCGGGTAACACGAACAGTAACAGCATTACCAACAACAACACCACCACCACCAGTAGTAGTGGCAGCTATCCGAGCCTTTCGAACTACTCCGTCCCAGCGCCACTGTCCGGCATCTATCCGGCACTGCCGTCCTCGTCTTCGTTGTATGGGGCGTCAACCATCGCCGGTGTGGCCTTCCCATCCATCTCCCGCGAACACTCCGTCGGTGACAGGTAAGATCAGACTTCCTAACCTCCAAACTCCTAGCCGCCTACACATAATTTATCTAACTTATCATTTCCTTACGTTTCTTTTCTGTTTCTTTACTTTCATGTATACGTATTATCTCGCATATCCTGAAACCTGTTTCTGTTATCTCGATCACCCCCGATCACACCAACACACGCGAACACAATTTTCGACCTGCATCAACCACACACTGTCAACTGTCGTCTCTGCGCAATCGACTGGTACTGGGTGTGTTACGGCATCCGCACAAAACTAAACCTGCATCCCGTTTTGTTGTTTTTTTATTGCACGACGACCATTTTGGATAAATTATCTTACACCACCTTTATCTCGCTGTATGTGTGGTATGCACGTGCTTTGTACTCGCGTCGGGTTTGCAATTGCACACCAGTGCGCAAAGTTTGCTCGGTGACG
>CM028117.1:14654977-14678537 GCA_016170025.1 Anopheles vaneedeni
CGTTTAAAAATTTGTAAACGAAAATAATCATTTATTGGATTTTTTTAATTGTTTTTTAAATTATTTATCAGTCACTACAGTGCCCATCTATGAATATAAGTGCACTGTAGTGTTTATGATTTTTTTTTTTGAGAAATGAAAAAATAAACAAATATGAAGCGTAATATCTTATGAATCTGTTATAAAAGTTGTATCAGAATATAAACCTTACCAATTGCTAATCTTTTTTTTTAAATAAAATTCCTCGTTTTAGCCTCTTTCAAATGGCCCGAGCTGATAGCACGGACCTGGTCTCCCTGGAATCCCCAACGGTACCTGTTCCACCGTCAGCTTCAACAGTCTCGACGCCCGCGTCGTTTGCCCCGGTCGGTGCAACCGGGACCGTCGGCTACCACCAGCAACCACCGCAGCATCAGCAGTATCTGCAGCACCAGCTCCAGCAGCGGTTCGTCGACGGTAAAGTTCCACAGCAGCCACAGCAGCATCAACAGCACGGGAAGGATGTATTCCAGCCTGCTCGGCGAAACGGAGGCGGCGGCCAAAAGTCTGCGCCGATGGCCTTCGGAGACGCAGTCGCTACCGGTGCAGGCGCAGCCCTGCAACAGCCCGACGATACCGGCTCGACGGACTCGTCCATCTTCGACGAGGACGTTAAGAAGCGCCCCAGGAAGCTGTTTTCTTTCGGGAAGCGCTTTGCCAAGTCGAAGAAACAGCAATAACGATAGTAGAAGCAGAAGCAGCAGCGGCAGCAGTAGCAGCAGCAGCATCAAACACAGCGACACGGGTACAATAACGAACTGGGAAAACCACCAACAACCGGACACGTTGTTGTCCGGTCAGCGACGACGACGACGACAGCGACGACGATGGTCACCACGGCTCAGCGAGCCGACAATTGCATGTGACAGCAAACAGTTGACGGTGCCCGTCGACGGACACCATCTGACATAGTACTTCCGTTACTTAGGTTGTAAGGAATATATAGGGTTAAGCTTTACACGTAAGCGTACACGGCTCTGGGAACACAAATTGGCAACGTGACACACTCACGCACACCCAACCACACATACACATACGGCGGTTTTGCTAAACAAACGAAAATGCAGTTCGCACGTTCTCTCCGCATCACACCGCGCACAGAACATCTTTGACCAATATTTATTGATTGTTTTTACGTTTTTAGATGGATTAGCACGTGACGTGAGGATGCAAAAAAAAACGTGGAACTACAAAGAAGCATGATTCGTTTTATTTTGTCTTTCGAAAGCTTTCGCTTGCGGAAACGGTTTTAATGTTGGTACGTTCCTTTCCTGTTAACTTGCTTCTTTTTAATTTAAATTCTTCTTATTGAATTTAAACTTTCCACCCCCCGCCCCATTTTTTATCATCCGCCTGTTTCTGTGTGTGTGTGTGCGTGTGGGTGTATGAGTGTATTATTTCTCCTACACAACGGGCAGCAAAAGCGTGCAAGGCACGTAATCTCGACGGTTGTAGCAATTAATTTAGATAGGAAAGGACGTGAATGGGAAATTAAAAAAAAGGGGAATTTTAAACAATTAGCCAATCGCAGATGCTGGGAAACGTCAATCGTACAAGAATACACATGCACAGAACGTAGATAAAAAAAGAAGCAATTATACATACACCACATAAGCACTCAAACATAAACTGTTATCTGAAAAGTCTGACAAAAAAGTTCTAAGCGGTAGCGAGAAGAAGAAAAAAACACATATAGAGCAACCCTTCCAAACTCAAAAACGTAGTTAGTGTGTGAGAGAGAGAGCATGCGAGAGAGGAAATGAAACGGAGCTGTAACTACTATTTGCGTGAAAGGAAAAGTCAATAATCAACTAGTAGAATACAATAGGTGAACAACAAATTTATATTAAAATAATTCAAACAGATCAAAAATGGGACTTAAAGAATGTGTGTAAGAGAAGAAAGAGAGAGAGGGAGGGAAAGAGTGCAAAGATCAAAGAAAAATAGGTAAAAAAAAATATTAAAAGTTATGCAATTATGCAAGGACACTAGAGAATGATATCGAAAATGAAACAAGATAAGTCTACCAAACCATAAAGTGCTCTAATTGTGGTTGTGTTTGACGTAATGCTTTGATTTGTACCGTTTTTGGAGAGCATTTGCTCAATTGCTTTTTACGTCCTTCTTTAGTTCTATCACTATCCTTAGTTTATTAATCATCCCCTATTTTCTATGAGCGTGATAATGAACAATTTTAACACAAACACAGACAAATGTGAAATGACGCTCACTACATCTCACTTTAAACAAAAAAGAAGCAATCTTAGACATAAAGTGCACGCAGTTAGATGGGTTTTTTTTCGGCTTATTAAGAACAGTTTTAGGATATCCTTTTTTGCTGTGCAATCCAGATAGCATATTGAAAGGCAACGGGGAAACGATTCGTGAGAGAACGGAAAGGTTTACAAAAACAAAAAAGGATATCGGTTACGCGACAAAAAAAATAGATTTGAGCTATGCACTGATACGGAATCTCATAGGAAGGCTCTGGTAAAGTGACAAATCAGATCGAGACGAAAAAAAAACATGGCCGAACATCAGCCGAACGGTAGTATATTGAGGAAAGGATCTAACAATAAGTGCCAGTTAAAAGGACTTAAGGCATCCAGGGTCGGTAATAATGTGATTTTTTGTTGACAAAATGATAAGACCACGCTACACGTTAATTTACGCGGATGAAGTTACAGGAATGGGACAGAAAAACGCGTGTGAATAGTTTATCTATTTATTTATTACTTAAGCTGATTTGTTTTGCGGTTGGAAAACAAACAAAAACCGCTGGTCGCGTGCAAGCAAACCGTTTATGTGTCTTTTTCGTTGCGTTTCGTTACACGGCGCATCAACTTTATTTCAATTAGTAACAGGGTAGTAGACGGCGACTGCTTATTTCTCTACTTTAGATGTTGTTTAGTTTTGTTTTTCTTAACATGTACACAATCCTACACAAAAGCGCACAGTTATGTTAAAAATGCAATGGCAAACAAATTTTGCTATAAATGCATCTCCAAAAGCACGCAGCACAGCTTAGTTGGCCATCACTTAAAGGCCACACAGAGGCAATTGATTTACGCACAACGCAACAGAATGATAGCGACAGCGACCATGGAACGGTTTTATTTTCTTAGTGGCAAACATTCCGGCACCATCGATCGGGACGGTTCGCTGTTTTGATTTTGTTCGGTCTGTAATACCACTTGGTGTTTTTTTTTGTTGGGTTGAGGTTAATGGGATGGGGAAAAAACACCAAATATGAATGGAAGAAAAATGTATGTTAAACCTACAACTTGCTTTGCTTAAATACAAAGAACGAGAGAGAGAGAGGGAAATATAAAAGGATAAGACGATCGTTGATCGTTGACGTGAATGTCTAGCACAAGTGCAACACTTTAGCGAAGGCAAACACAACAAGTCGTAGGCGTATTATAGATAATTGCTTTAATTTTTCATTTGTTTTTTTTTTTGAAAGATTTTAAAGAATCCGCACCATGGTGGAATGGTGGAAGTGTTTACGCGATTTAGAAACACTGGAATAAGTTATGTACATATAAATAATGTGAAGGTATTATTATGCATAATGACAATTTGATAGAACGTTAAAATGGAGCTCGAACGCTCCATGGGTAAGGAGTTTCCGCGTGTCTCCCCTAATCTGCCTTACCTTGCTACCTGCCTGGTCCGTCGCGTGTTCCTCGGAACATCGGAGCTGGAACTGGCTGTTGTTATTGTTTTATTTTCTGTTGGACTTTTTTTTTTCTTTTTTTCTTTCTAATTCAATTCCTCTCACCCACACTCATCACTTGGCGTGTGTGTGTGCGTGCATGTGTGTGTGTGTGGGTGGGTATGTATGGTAAGGGCAAATGAACATTATTCATTAAAGCAAACATAACACAGAGGAAGGATTAAAATATGGCGACAAAAACAACAACAACAAAACATTTAAAAAAACATGCGTGCCTACGTGTGCGAAAGGTACGGGATAAATGAAAAGCAACAAGATGGAAGAGTACACACGCGCAAAAAAAAGGGGTGTATATATGAAACAAACATGGAAGCGGAAGGAAGTGTAACGGTGAAGCAATAAAGTGACGTTACGCAGTTACTTAATGCAGAGGAAGAAGATAAAATATTCTACCTTTGTGCCTACTGAGAAGAGTGGTGGATGAATTTAGTGCAGGATTCGAAAAAGAAGAAAGAAATATTATGTAGTTTATTGTAAAAAAAATTGTTGAAAAATGATTGTTTTTGAGATAGCGTTACGGGAGATTTCAACTTGAACAGGCAACGAACGTGTGATACAATTTTTGTTTTGTTTCAAAACACTCAATTATGTTTGTTCTCTGTAATATTACAATTATAAACATGTTTTTTTTTATTAGTTTCTTCGTTACATCAAGCGTAACCGTGTCCGGGTTACAAACTACATAAAAATCCTAGCAATACTTTCGTACCAAGAGTGTAGGCTAACTCTTTCTGGTTTTTTTTCTTTTAAGTTAAAATAATTATTTGCATCATTTGTGTGCTGTGATTGACACGGTGTTGCAGCTAATATCGCGGCACAGACGTTTGACCTTTCGCAAGCAGGAAACTGTCGAGCGATACGGACTTACGTGACCGTACGCCGGATGAGGTGTCCGGTGCGGATGAGCTATCCGGTGCGGTTGCTTGATGTTGCGTACCGGTGCTTGCCGTCGTGTTATCCGGATCGATTCGTTCGCACAAGTTTTTGATGCGTTTTTTGATCGACCGTCGGTGACTGTCGAAGCGACGGCCCAATCCCTCGAGGGCGGTTACCGTCGCCGACCGGACGTTTGGTGGTTCCGTTGATTGTGGTTTTGGTGTGGATGGGGCGGTAGTACCGTGCCGGTGCGTTAACCGACGCCAGGAACCTTGCAGCTGCATACGCTTCAACTGTCGCCACAGGCTGTGGCTGTGGTGATGGTCGGTTGGGGCGGGCAGCGACGAAGACGAACCCGTCGTTACGGACGGTATGCGATCGGACACTTGTATCTGCAACGGAACGTTTCCCAGCGGTTACGAACACGGCTAGTGTGATGGTGTGTACATTACTTACCGGTTCGTAGATGTGCTCATCGCCGTACGCTTCGTGGCGTATCGGTAGCGGGTCCTGTGAACCATTCGTCCCGACGCTATCCGTCTCCGTGCCACCGGTCGATCGGCGTGTCTCAAACAGATAGTTGACGTCTTCGTAGTCGTCATAGTTGCTGCAGCTGCGTGCCGTTACTGGGCGCCGTTCTGTGCTGGTGACCAGCTCAACACCGTCGGAAATCTGTGGCAAGGACAGGGACACCTTTCGACCACTCTCGGCACGATCGTCCGGTTGGCCAGTGCCGTCGGCATCCAGTGTACGAGCTAGCCGACGTGAACGTTTCGCCCGTACATCCACCACGGCGTAGATGGGTTCCGTTTCCATCAGGGCGGCGTGCAATGCCTCTGGTACGCCAACTTCCTCGTAGACATGCGAATTGCAAGATGACGCCTTATCAACCAGACCGCTGCTGCTGGTCGACGATGAACTGTAAGTAGGTTTGCATGCGTTACATCGTTATTAACACTATAGATATGCGTTACCACCAATTCTCAATTCAATTACCAGCCAGATTTGAACGTCGACTCACCCACCGTGGCCGAACTCGAGGGAGTTCGATTACCGTGGGTACTGTCGATGGTTGCTGCGATGTTGGGACGCTCGTTAAACATGCTGTTGATGCGGCACACATCCATCGACTGTTGGTGTGATTTGCTCCAAACATCCTGATGCAGTCGAAATATCTGCTGCCTCGGTCGGTTTTGCCGTTCCTCCCTGCCTGCCCTGTCTGGCTTCGTCGGCAATGCTTCACCATCTTCCACCACACTCTTGATGCGGTCCCGTCGATCTGCCAGCAGCGTGTGACCCCTGCTGCTATCCCTCGTTCCGATGGGCGTTTGCTGCATTTCCAGGGGGACGACAGTCTCCGGTCGTCTGTTTGCATTGTTTGATCAACGGTTGCAACATGCCAAAGAGGGGGGAGGAATCCACAGAATGAAGGGGATATAAATATAGAATACCCATTTTTTTGTTGTATATCCAGCTCGCTTGTTCTTCCATCTACGGTGCAACTCCGGAAGTAAATAACGAGGGCATGAAGCCGTTTTCCAAGCATCTCCAAATACACGCGATGCCTAGACACGATATGGGGATGCTGCATGTGCTGTCTATTGATGGGTTGATGTATGCAGAAGCAGATGTAGCACCCCTTCGTAGCATCACAAGCAGCTTGTCTTACAGCCCGGTGTATTTTTCCCTCTTTATTCCTGGGGAATGAATGGTACTTGAGCGTGCTGAGAACGCCTCTACTCAAGTGGAACTCTGGGCCCAAAAGATTAGACATGCTGGAAGCGACCAGACGCCAACACGTGGCGAAGGATAATGTTCTGGTTTTTGTTTTGATTATCGCTAGGATTTTCGTCCGGCTTAGCTGTTTAGATTATGCAATCGATCCGAGGCGAAATCGAGTGAACGTTACCGTCATGTCCAAAAACCGTCTGCCGTAACGTGTATGCCATGAAGCAATCAGCAACAAGAACCGAACCGTATTAGCTCACACGCGGTATGAAAACGATACAAACGGTGCATGTTGCATGCTTCCCTGTGATATCGCTCAAGGTCATAACCAATCAGAAAACGGCATGTTTTGATTGACTGGGCAGCTGAAGCAACGCACCAAAACGCAACCCCAAAAAGACAACGCAAACAACGCCTCTTTGTAACAGTTTTGTAAGCATCTAATCTTAAGCTACTTTGGCACACACAAAAAAAAGAAACACGAACGGATATTGAACGTTGGGCATTTGTTGGGCATTCATGTCTAAAATTCTACAAAATTGTAGCAAAACAAAAAAAGCATATGAAGAGTTGCATCAAATTTGGAGTCTTATTCGTTCAGTTTGAATGAATAATAGCAAATAATATTTTGGTTTGAAGTTTGACGAGAAATCCCAAGTTCTCGTGTCTCAAAGTTTGAGTATGAAAAACTGGAGATCTCGTGGATAAAAGAAAATCCAGTAAGATATTATATGACAGACATGATCTACTAGTTCGTTAATCCAAGAATAACAAGATCTTAACGTTAGGTGTAAACAAATTCAGTAACTAAACGTCTTATTTCTTTATAGACATTTTCATTTATACTCCTATTTGTCTCCTAACCTGCCCATGGTGCAGTGGGACTATTACACGGTCTGCAATCTGTATCGATTATAAAGCATGAGCTTTTTTTAATGCCTCGACACGGTCTGTTTGTTCGCTCTGTTCGGGGGCTCTGTGTGTTATAGCTCCAGCGCATCTCTTAGCGGTTGATTTTTGGACGAGAAGGAAAGGGTGCCCTTGAAGAAGCAACGGTGTACTTTGTGCGACACGTTCCGGGCGCCCCGTTAAAAATTGGATGTCTGAAGGCGCCTACCGTACGGTGCAGTTTGCATTATTAGAAGGGTCGCATTTGGATAGGGGACCCGGGAGCACTATAAACATTGGAAGAGTAAAAACAGAAAGGTACTGCACACCCTGCTTCCGTGTGTGTCTGGTGCATTTCGGCGCGTTTGCTATGCTGCTGGGTAAACCAATTTTTTTATGTTTCTATTTATAAAAGACCATCTCCCCATGGTTAATGTTTTACCGGGGAAGTTGTTTACAGACAGGGCCGAGACGGGACTTTTCTGTTCCAGTGTTGTGTGCTGCTACTGTTTACGGCTGCACGACACTGTAGCAAAACATATCGCAAAACCCGTAACTCGGAAGAGGTATTTAACCCTGCGTGTTTACCAGGTGTAAAATGACTTCGCTATTCTGTGAGTGATTAGTGGCAGGCAACGGGGGTTAAGCGATGTCCCCAATATCGACCTGCCACGATAACTTGCAGTCTTGGCTTGCGCTGCAAGGGAGCGAAGTCTGAGAGGAAATTGAAGTCGTATTCAAGAGGTCGCGCATTTTATAAGACAAAACTTCTTCAACTTCTTCAAAAACTCAGAACAGAATAACAAATAAGATCTTCCAAGAATCTTCAGCGTTTGATAACTTCAAAATGCTGAAGTGCTGAAATGCTGAACTCCATAAGTTCTTTGGGGTGAGGAACTTGAAAGACCCAAATTCCAACGACAACCTTTTGTATTGTGGACTCGCTATTCACGAAGATTGACGAAGATAAAAATATAACTTCCGTTTTTTTTTTTGATAAAGTTTGTTAAGCTTCTAAATAGTGTTTTGATTTCATTTGTTGAAGATTCTGCCATCACACTAATGAAAGGTTCCAATTTATATGATTAAACTCAATTTAAAAATAAATGCTGTAATTCGTACAAGCAAGACTCCATTGGAAGTAAACCGTCAGAAAGTAGTTTAAATAAATGAGTTCTTACCTAGTGACATCATTTCCACCAGCACCGGACAGCTTGGTAGCATTATCCCTTGAATTCGAGTGGCTTTTGGTAGCCAAAAATTTCCCTTCGTAACCGGTGCTGCCACTCGGCTGCACCGTCAGTACATTATTGTTGAGATCATCTTCATCGTTTCGTTCGCGGGCGGTTCCACCCGGACCATGGCGCACAATACCTTCCGCACTGAAGCTGCGCGGTGGCTTTGGCGGTCCCGCACGGTTCGGTGGCTGGGGAGCGCGCTTCTTCGGCCCTAGGGCAAGCCCGTTCGATCGGCTAATGACACCCGCGAATGGTTTGCAGTTCGATGGCAATGAAAACGAGGATAGTGGTAACGTGGAGCGCTGGAAGCTGTTATGCAAGCTGGGCGCGGGTACGAAAACATGGAAAGAGATTGCAAAGGGAAAACTAATCAGAGTTTGCACATTTTTTGGGCGGTGTTTTCCCTCAATTCGTTTGCTTTCGCGAATGGGAACGTGGTCACTTCCTGTGAGACTTACCTAAAGTTACGATCAGCACTAATGCCTCCATTTGCCACGGTCAAACTATCGAGCAATGCCATTATCCATTCGGAACAGCTACGATGATCGTCACAGCGCTGAAAGAATACACCGAGAGGCACAAAAATGGAATGTCTGCTTCGCTCTTCTTGTTGGGAAATGGGAGAAACTTCAATCCTACTCACGAATGTATACATAAGCTTCGAGTTCGTTTCGATGGTGAAACGCGGTCCTGTGGTTGGGATAATGACCGTACCCGGCACTAGATTGATGATGTCCTTAAACGGTGCGAGCTTCTTCTCGTAGTCATCACGCGACGAGTACGACAGCAGTAGTTGATTCTGGAGTATGAAGAACAGCTTACGCCATCCACCCATTTTCTGCATTAGGGCGAGATACATCAAACTTTACTTTTCGGTTGATTACAACTTTACCAAAAAGGAATGCAAAACTCACGTTTCTTTTCTTTTTTAGATATCCGCACATTTTTACCACGCCTGTCGAGGTGGTGGAGGACGAAGATGGCGTATCGGTAGTGAACGCTAGTACCCGTCCCAGGCCGGATTCTTTCGCAGTCTTAACCTCTTTGTCAGCGATTGCAGTCAGCGCAGTGGCCACTGATAGTATGGCGGTGGGCGTTGGTGGTGGTAGCGGTACGCTAGGCATACTGTTTTGACCGTCATCCACAACGTCATTCTCATTACGTTCCAGCGTGGTGCCCGACGACGTCGGACTTCCATTGCGATCGACTGCCTGCTGCAGCAGATCGTCGAAGGAAAACATTGCCGGTGGCGTTGGTGACGTTGTGCTTACGGCAGACATCTTAGTGGTCATGAATTTCTTCATTTTCATACCAGTTTTTTAGGTGTTGGTGAAGGCAAATCGTTAAAAAACCGTGCCCAAGCCACCACTCGACGAACAGCGTGTATCTACGTGGATAAATCAATTTTCGGTTGAATGTTAGTAGATTTAAACAAAACCGCGTAGAAATTACAAGAAACAGGAACTGTGCGTGACAAGTTTCCATTGGAAAAGGGGAGTTAGGGAAAAAAGGTCAGCTAATGCGGGTATCATGCCATAATAGGAGGCATCTTATCTTACAAAAGAAAAAAAAACACCAAATATGCCCAAAATACGCGCCTTATTATTAACAATTCACGAAAACAATCTTCAACCAGTAGGCTGTAACCACACCATAGCAGAAAATAGTAAGGCATTACTAAATAGTACATTATTTCATCGTTAGTTTCGCCTAACCTAACCGTTTAAAAAGAGTCTCGCGTCTGTTATGTTTATATGCACGATACATGCTAGCAGTGCTAGCAATTTAATTGGTTTTGGTTCGATGCGGTTACCACCATGAAGCGACCTCCCCTCGCGGGGAGCACCTGCGAGAGACTTTGCGTGAACGATATTTATGCAATGTGAACGAATCCCTGGCTTCTCTCCACCCATTTGGGTCCCCCCCCCCCGCCGGGGGGCGTAAAGGGAGACTTTCAAATGTCCGAAATGGAATGGATTTTTCGGTACATTTCGGCCTCTCTTTCCCACCTGTCGCGTTCGCACTGTCCGGAAACCGGGACCGGGTTTCACTTTCGGCGTTATTTGAACTGGCATGGAATTGGTTTGCTTTCTACGGGCAGCGTAGAACGACAAACGAGATGGAAAGTGGCAGCTCGGACACTACGAAATTGATTAAATGTGGATCAACACAACAAACTTAGGGAAACTTTGCCACACTTCAAATTATCCTTCATTTTGCATGAAGGCTACGTGACTCGATCGCCATTTTCTATCGTACAGCACAGGTGTATGCGCTCTTCACACGTAACGCGGAATAGTGTGGTTTCACGATTAAAAACGCCCTGAAGTTTTGGGTGAACGTTACAGCGTGTTACGCTTTTGCTTGTTTGCTAAACGAAAACATTGTCTTTTGTTGTGTAGACAACATTAGTATCCTTTCGCAATGTCATTGCACTTTTACAATGAGGTTGAGTAGATGTGCTGTCAGATGTTCTGCCTTCACTCTCAGACATACACACAGGAAGAAATGGAACAAATCCACATTAAATTACCACTAAAGCCCAGTCTCTGGTCAGAAATCTAGTTCGTCTCATTAACACCTTTCTATATTTTTTTCCTGTTTCCCTAATGAAAAGCTTGAAATTTTTCGTTTCCATACACCACGCCGTTAATCGATTCCTGGATCTCACGTCCACTCGTTGCTGCAATCGAGATCATACTGATGGATTGCTTTGTGTTAGTACCTTAGATCCTGATCTGGCTACACTTATGCAGTAGATTAGTTTTTTTTTTATGTGACCGTGTGTTCGTAACAAAAGCCCGATACGGGTAAGCTGGTTTTGCGAAAATAGAGACAAATGCATAGGGTGTAGTGTTTGTAATGTACCGACAACCAGCGGCATACATGAAAGCGTTTTAGCGAGATGAAAGCAATCACTCGAACAAATTGAACTACTTGAACGTGTTCTACAGCTTTATATCCACCCGATATAGAGGTGGGTATTATATTTCATATAGAATTCGAATAGAGTTTCCTCTGGTATTGTGTCGCCAACATCATTTGATATCTCAACTGTGTTAATATCTCAGGTAAGATCTGTAATAGAGTCGTTCAAGCTACTTCCAACCTACGGAATCAAAGTCTTCAAATAGGATAGAGCTCTTTAAGACTCTCTGAACAATGACAGAGTTGAACTCTTTAAACCAACTCCATCTTGGTGACTATTACGGCCAGCTCAGTCTCTGTAGAAACCAAAGTTCTAGCGAAGAACCAGGTACTAGAACTTGGTTTATACTGCTACCTAAGTATACGGAGGTCTTCCAAGTCCATTCTCCAAGAAAGCGGTTTGATCGTGGACGTCTGATTGCTGTTTTGAGAAGCGTCTGATTGAAGGTCTAACACCTCAATGATTCGGCGAACAATCACAAACACGAGACAGTATTCGGTAACTTCAGCAGCAGTTATATTTCCTCCGAAATGCATGTGCAGCAATGTTGGACAAAAAAAAAACATCGCCCAAATTTCTTGGGCTTTTGCCGATTGAGTGGAATGTGATGGGTTTCGCAACCTCCCGCGATTCGGTGTGGTCTGCGCCGTGTTTTTTTTGTGGTTCATCTTACCAGCCAAATTCCGAACATTTGACAGCAGCCTAGATCACGCAAACGCACACTTCGCGGCACATTAACCCGTACTCTTCGACTCGACAAAAAGCGTGATGTACAGTGGTGGTAGCAAAATAACACCTGCCCACCTGACCTGTTCGTTTCTTCTTTAGGTATGTTTAAAAAAGCACACACACACGTACTATGCACCGTAAACAAAACAAAGCGCACAACATTAAACATTCACACACGCACAACAGATCTGGGCAAACACACACCGAGAGCCCGATCGCAAAAGGGTTTGGGGTGGAAAGGAAAATCGCGTCTATTTCCCTTCGTTTTTTGTTCACACTCACCTGTCCACGGTATTTAACTTCTGTATACACCGTGATGTGCTAACTGAGGCGTACCACCACCCAGCAGCAGCACCAGCCCTCTACTTCTCCAGCAGCTCCAGGAGTGTGAGTTCTCATTCGAGCTTTTCATAAAAACGCTTTTGTCTAACGCATCTCGGCACATCGTCCGACAGATACTTGGGTACTGCGTACTACTGCACACAAAGGGTGATGGTGCCACGGTTGAATGTTTCACACATTGGAATCACTGTGGTCCGACAGTGTTTTCTTTTGGCGACACTATTACCCGTTGGGCGACTCAACGGCTGGAACGTGATACCAGACCGAACAAGACACAGCGAGAGAGAAGAGAGCATAAAAGCCCGCGCCCATGCATACAGCTAATATGCTTCGAGCTGCACGCATTCGAGCACGTGCTTGCGCCACGGACCTACGAATCGCACTGGAAGCCGCGCATTACTGCGTGGAAATTGTACCGCGCGAAGCACTCGATCACAAACCCACAACACACACACACACACACATGTGAATTTTTGGGGTAGGGTTGGTGGAAAATTTTTTCGGACAAACCAGCACGAGATGGCTTTCTCTCTTTTTACTGTTTCGTTTTTCATGTAGAGATGGCGCGCCTCTCTATTGCTGGCCGTTTAAGTTTATTGTTATTCCCTTCTCCTACACGTGGGGTCATCTCACTGGGGGCAGACTGACGATGACATGGCGGCAACCTGTCGCAGATGGGCGCTACAACGACAAACAATTTCCCACAGAGACTGAATATCTGGCAGGTATCTGGCATACAGGGAGAACAGTGTGGGAATAGTTGCTCCAACTTCCTCTGCTCAACATATGGATGTCCATATCCATATCCAAGAGTGATGATCAGAATATCACATGTCAAGCGACTTGTTTTGTACGCTTTTTGCAAAAAAACATTGAAGATTACTCACTTACGGCTAATCTACTACACGGTGAAACACTTGGTGACGCATTCGAACTACTGCGCACCGGCGGATCACTTCCTGGTGATGACCTCCATGACGGTTTCAGGTCATGATTCTAAGAGTAAAACAATTTACCACGCTCAGAAAACCGAACCGGATGTACAGTCGGTTGCGTACCATACCGTTCGTGTATGGTTTTGTTTTTGTTCTACCACGGTTGCAGGTGGATTTAAACCTGACGATGCGGTCCCATCCCATATCAGGGAAGTTACGACGCGCAAGAGCTTTTTGACGAGCCGGGTGTTCATCTTCTTGCGGGCTGCAAGATACTACCACAAACCGTGTAATGAGTTTGTTTTGTTGTCTGTATCTCTGCACCCATTTGCCATTTACGTGCCATTTGTCGTTGGTTCCGTGTAGCGGGGGTTTTGTCTTGCAAAGTTATACGGAAATGTAACACCAGTAACCCCCCCCTATATAGCAACACTGTGCTGGAGTTTCTGATGATATCGTTGAAGAATGTACAAAACCTCATTTGCTTTTAGTGGACGTTTTCTTTGTTGGCGAATATAGCATGTTGCAATCTCATTGGAGGAAGTAATATATTGACATTGTAGCAAATTAGTAACTTCTAGCTTTCATTATTCACCTTCAGGATATCAAATGCAATTTGTTGCAAGCACTGTGTATGGTTTATAAGAAACTGTAGAATACTCGCTGGAAAAAAGACACATTTTGAGGAAAACCATAAATGGAACTTTTTGGTGAAAAATGATGACTTTTTCATGAAGGAAAACGAATTTCCTGATTTCCTGAATTTCCTGGTGGAGTTTATCGAGATTACCTAAAAGTTGCAAGAATTTTAGACTATACAAGAAAAGCAATTTTTTGAGGCGAATGAAGCTTATATGTAGCTGACATAATTCGCCGAATCAATTACAATATAGGGTCGATCTTTATTCTGTCAATCAGCAGATCGAAGAGAATCTCTCTTGTCTACTGAAAAAGTCTCATTAGCTTATGCTGAGCCTTATATTTCCAAAACCTTACCCAATATTGTCTCCCTAGAGTAAATTTGACCAAGAGAAAAGAACATAAATGAAACATTTTGGTGAAAAATTATTACTTTCTCATGAAGGAAAACGAAATTTCTGACTATCGGTGGAATTTGCCGGGATTACCTAAAAGTTGTAAGAATTTTAGACTATTTAAGAGAAGCAATTTTTTGAGGCGAATGAAGCTTAGATATCAGAAGCTTTTCAATTACTAATTTGAATTACGAAACATTTTTTAGAAAAAAAAAACATGATTACTTTTTCATGAAGGAGAACGAAGCTTTTGAGTATCAGTGGAGTTTATCGCGATTTTCCAAAAATTGTAATAATTTTAGACTTTACAAGAAAGGCGATTTTTTGAGGGCGAATGAAGCTAATATGTATCTGACATAATTCGCCGAATTAATTACAATATAGGGTCGATCAATTACAATATAGGGTTTACATCGCTCTGGAAGGTGTCATGCGAAGCGCGGGCTTCGACATCCGGGGCACGATTTTCACCCGTTCTCTCCAATTTCTCGGCTTCGCGGATGACATCGACATCATCGGACGGACATCTGCGGCGGTGTGCGACGCGTACACCCGACTGAAACGCGAGGCCGACAGAATTGGATTGAGGATCAATGCGACGAAGACAAAGTAGGCTCTGACCGTGATAGAGCCCGACTCGGAAGCAGAGTATCAGTTGACGGCGACGATCTCGAGGTGGTAGAGGAGTTCTGCTACCTTGGTACGATCGTAACTTCGGACAACAACATGAGCTCCACAAACCTAGAAGACCTGGAAGACTCCAGCAACACACGAAATGCACGGTATATCGCACACTGATACGTCCGGTAGTCCTCTACGGATACGAGTCTTGGACTCTGCTAACGGAGGATGCCAATGCACTCGCTATTTTCGAACGGCGGGTGCTAAGGACTATCTTTGGCGGTATGTGCGAGCAGGGCGTGTGGAGAAGGAGAATGAACCACGAGCTAGCTGAGCTGTTTGGCGGTGCAGATATCCTGACGGTGGTCAAAGCCGGAAGGATACGATGGCTGGGGCACGTGATGAGGATGCCGGACTCATGCCCCACCAGGAAGGTGCTCGTCAGCGATCCGTTCGGCACGAGGCGGAGAGGAGCACAGCGAGCTCGTTGGCTGGATCAGGTGGAGTCAAACCTGTCGGAGATCGGATGCAGCCGTGGATGGAGGACTGCAGCCCTGGACCGAGTTTCCTGGAAACGGATTGGCGACCAGGCCATGTCTACGCGACGTGCTCGACCGTGAGCAGGCCAGATATGATGATGATATGATGATGATGATAGGGTCGATCTTTATTCTGTCAATCAGCCTATCGAAGCCGATCTCTCATGTCTACTGAAAGAGTCTTATTAGCTTATGCTGAGCCTTTCATTTCCAAAACCTTACCCAATATTGTCTCCCTAGAGTAAATTTGACCAAGAATTCTTTGACCAAGAGAAAAAAACATAAATGAAACATTTTGGTGAAAAATTATTACTTTCTCATGAAGGAAAACGAAGTTTCTGACTATCGGTGGAATTTGCCGGGATTACCTAAAAGTTGTAAGAATTTTAGACTATTTAAGAGAAGACATTTTTTGAGGCGAATGAAGCTTAGTTATCAAACCCTTTTGAAACTAATTCATTTAACTAAATGCCACATGATCGAACCTATCACCAAACGTTGAACCGTTAAGCGCCCGCGATGGGTTAAGAAACGCTGACACTAGGCTGTATTGAACTTAATTCAAAAAAGGCAATTTAAAGTAGAACTATAAAAAAAGACAAATTTAGTTGTAAGCAATGTTTAGGTATATAAGAACGAATTATAAAAATAAATCAAGGTCAATTTGAAGTCTCATCAAAGAGGTTAGAACTCGTCGTCCGGACTCATTCTAGTTTTCGAACCGCCGACTTTCATCCGAAATACTTTCCTGACCGCCTCGAGGCAAAGACCGTGCCTATTTAAAGCGTTTTCCTACTAAATACAACAGCCCCCCATATACGCCTACATTTTCCACGCCAAAAATGTAAGAACGGATTTAAGAGAGGAGAGGAGGAGAAGAGAGGAGAGGAGAGGAGAAGATAGGAGAGTTGTTGAATTACGAGGTTTTTTTTCATTCGTGTTTCCAGGAGGAGCGAAGAGAGTGCGAAAGATACGATCGGGCTGACCCCGCTTCGGCAATTATCGTTGTGTGGGTGTGTCGTGATAACGAAGCAGGAAGCGATAACGATCATTAGGAAAGGAGAAATTGTGATCGCAGTAGCGATCGGTCAGCAATAGGATAAAGTTATGAAAGAAAAGCACGCGGTACATTGACAATTTAGCAAGCGTTGGTTTTTTTTAATGAAAAAAGTGATATCCTTTTTTTGAGTATATAAAGAAAGATTAGATATTAAGTGAAAAAGTGAAGATTTGTTCGTGGTCAAATTATTGCCGGCGTCGGCTTGAGTTTGTGGTAGCGTCAGCTCTCCGTGAAGCTTGTTACCAAGTGTAAGTGAATAAAGAATGCCATTGTTTAAATGAAAAATGGCCCAAAACTCATAAACAGTATTATTTTCCTAAAGTAAATGCAAAATATTATTTGCTCATTGCATTATAAATCGTTCTAATTTTCCTTTTGTAAGGAAAACACTGTGTAAAGCTTGAAAAAACGATTGAAAATAGCGAAAGACGCTTAGAGTGCGTTTACCTTTTGTATGAACTCCTTTGTGATTGACTAATCCTCCA
This sequence comes from Anopheles vaneedeni, assembly GCA_016170025.1. Lineage (NCBI taxonomy): Eukaryota > Metazoa > Arthropoda > Insecta > Diptera > Culicidae > Anopheles > Anopheles vaneedeni. Next base: position 14,672,160 of record CM028117.1, read on the forward strand.
TTGCAGTTTCGGAGCTAACGGTTTCGTGTTAAGTCGTGGTTCGTGGCGATAATACGATTTGTTCTACTTTGCATGATTTGTTATCATTGTGTGTGTGTGAGAGTAAGGAAATTTAAAATCAAGTGCGTGTGTATTAATTATTGTAAATTATTTGTTTTGTGGAGTGAATTTTGTCAACGAGATAAAACCATGGCATAAAAGTGCTCGGCTAATTCATAAAATTTCGAAAAAATATTAAAAAAAAACTTTTGGTAAATGTTGTGAAAAGTGCACAAAAAAAAAGTGGAAGTGTTGGTTGTTCTTTTGGTGAAAAAAGTGTCCCTTTTGTTAGATGTTAATTTCTCAATGAGCTTAGTGTTTATTTTGTGAAATTATTTATTAAGAAGTGTGACCATTTAAGGTCTCATTTTTTAGTGGTGTTTAGCATTTAGCGCATTGAAGTGTGTAGTGTGTGGCTTTGTGCATAGAAAAAAGGAAGTGTTTGTTTTTCAATGAAAAAATTGATGTCCTTTTCTCAATGAGCTTTATTTTAAAATGTGTATTTGTGTTAAATGTGTACTGTATTTTAAAATATGGTCATTGTAGGTGAGTGTTGTGTTTCAAATGTGCCAAAGAGCATCGAAATGTGTATGTGGTTTTGTGCAAAGAAAGAAAAAATGCAAGTGTTGGTTGTTTTTGGGTGAAAAAAAAGTTATGTCCATGTAATCGTGTATTAAAAAAAATATTGCCATTGTTAGTGAATATGAAAAAAAATATTGCCATTGTTAGTGAATATGAAAAAAAATATTGCCATTGTTAGTGAATATTGTGTTTTTAATGTGAAAGTGTATTGAAGTATGTATGTAAAAAAATGGAAAAGAAAATACTAGTGTATAAAACAAAAATGACCGCGAAGAAGCATCTTCTGAAGTAAATACTTTCCTGTGGTTTTTGGGGAAGGAAAGTATCCTGCTTACAAACGATCGTTTACACAGGTAAGTAAACTACATTGAATTACTAAACATTTTTTAGAAAAAAACCATTACTTTTTCATGAAGGAAAACTAAGTTCCTACGAAAGTGGAGTTTATCACGATTTTCAAAAAATTGTAATAATTTTAGACTATACAAGAAAGGCGATTTTTTGGGGGCGAACGCGCCAAAGCTTATATGTATCTGATATAATTCGCCGAATTAATTGCAATATAGAGTCGCCCGGTGGTACATGTGATAAACGGTGCCGCTCCACACGATAGGATGGAGTTCAAATCCCATCCGGACGGTTCCCTCGTAGCAAGGACTGACTATCCGTCTACGTGGTAAAATAAGTCTTGTAAGCCAGAAATGATCGGCGTGACCTTAGAGGTCGTTAAAAGCCAAGAAGAANTAGAAAAAAGGAAATATTTGTTTTTAATGAAAAAAATTGATGTCCTTTTCTCAATGAGCTTTATTTTAAAATGTGTATTTGTGTTAAATGTGTTGTGTATTTAAAAATATGGTCATTGTAGGTGAGTGTTGTGTTTCAAATGTGCCAAAGAGCATTGAAATGTGTATGTGGTTTTGTGCAAAGAAAAAATATGCAAGTGTTGGTTGTTTTTGGGTGAAAAAAAAGTTATGTCAATGAAATCGTGTATTAAAAAAAATATTGCCATTGTTAGTGAATATGAAAAAAAATATTGCCATTGTTAGTGCATATTGTGTTTTTAATGTGAAAGTGTATTGAAGTATGTATGTAAAAAAAATGGAAAAGAAGAAGCATCTTCTGAAGTAAATACTTTCCTGTGGTTTTTGGGACGGAAAGTATCCTGCTTACAAACGATCGTTTACACAGGTAAGTAAACTACATTGAATTACTAAACATTTTTTTAGAAAAAACGATTACTTTTTCATGAAGGAAAACTAAGTTCCTACGAAAGTGGAGTTTATCACGATTTTCAAAAAATTGTAATAATTTTAGACTATACAAGAAAGGCGATTTTTTGGGGCGAACGCGCCAAAGCTTATATGTATCTGATATAATTCGCCGAATTAATTGCAATATAGAGTCGCCCGGTGGTACATGTGATAAACGGCGCCGCTCCACACGATAGGATGGAGTTCAAATCCCATCCGGACGGTTCCCTCGTAGCAAGGACTGACTATCCGTCTACGTGGTAAAATAAGTCTTGTAAGCCAGAAATGATCGGCGTGACCTTAGAGGTCGTTGAAAGCCAAGAAGAAGAAGAAGAAGAAGAAAAAGATAGAGTCGATCTTTAATCTGTCAATCAGCCTATCGAAGAGAATCACTCCTATAAACTGAAAAAGTCTCATAAGAAGATTATGATGGTTGTGAAGCTAAGGCCCCACGCTACCGTAACGAAGTAACCATAATCTATCAATCAGCTCTGTATGCTGGGCGATATTGAGAAAAGTTTGTCTTGTATTTCCAATATTGAGAAGGGTTGTCTTGTAATATTGGGTATTTAAACCAGACCCAATATTGTCTCCAGAGAGTAAATTTGAGCAAGAATTCTTTGTCTCTTTTGGTAAATGACTCTTAAAACTAATATCGATTTTTCTATCCAATTACTGAAAACATTGGACTGGATATGCATTTAAATGGAATATGTAAAGCACACATTCCACACCTTGAAAGTGAACGCTTTGCAGTTAATCAGCACTTAATCGGTAATCCAAATGTAGTCCCCCATCTCGTGTGTCTCTACACACGAGAACATCTTACTCGGTGCATCAAAATCACCCAACACACGGGATGCCCTTCATTCACCGCACCGGTTTGAACATGGTTCCACCAGATGTGGTGGATAAGAAGGAGTACACGGTACATCAACCGTCATCGTGATCGAGCCGGCATTTACACGTCCCCGTCTTTACCATTGGAACCGGTGATTGGTGTGTGCCCCACGGGACGAAGGTACGGCATGCTACGGGGGTTCCAATAAAATGCATTCTTCGCATGCTTACCGTGGCGTCTTCGTCGGTTTGCATGCTCGTGGCAGTTTCTATTACCTTGCTTTTCGTTCAGATTCATTCTTCGTGTTTCGATGTTTCGCATGCTGGAAGTGGGTTCAATTCTATTTAGGGCAGGTATTCGGATCACACCTTTGGATGACATTTGTATTCATCGTGTGTACCCATGCGGAGTGCAGAGTTGAGCCCGGGCTAGATATGGTTGATGTATATTGAAATAAAGATAATCGTGGGATTGGCTTAATGGAATTAAAGCCAGAAGTCAAGATTTAGTAAATAAGACATTATCGTTACATGCAGAACGCCTTCACAGGAAAGCATGCTTGATTGATAACTCTATTCATTAGATAAAACTTAACTCCATTGATTGCATTAGCATGCAGTTTTAAGCTACATTTATTCAAATTAACGATGCCTCACGTCTCCGTTGGAAAAATATTACCAATATTTCCAATTGTTGAGGTTTGACCAACATTTTTAAAACGCATTTTCCGAATGTTTTATGCTAACTCAAATAAGTTTCTACGTTACATTACATGAAGATTCCCAGCTTTATATTTTTCTTAAAAATTTAATTATTTGATCATTGGTAAGATATACAAAAAAGCATTTAAAAATTTAATAACGATGTGTGTAATAAAAATTTAAAATAATTAAACACTATGCATTTAATCACGCAACAGGACTAATGCCTGTAGCACCTTTGTGAATAAATCTATCGCTATTAATAGCTATTAAGCAGCAAGAAAATTAAATAGCGTCAAAGTTTTGAACAAGTGTAAGTCTTCGCATAGGATGCTTGATTCTTGCATGGTTCTTGGTTCGATTGAAACTACACGATCCACGGAACGCAACTGAAGAAGCCTAAACGTTGCTACTGGCAGCACCCAATTCAATAAAGAACCTTAAATGTCAAAGGTCTTGCTAGAAGCGAACGTACGAATCATCTCCCGGGACGTCTCGAACGTAGAGCCTTCGTGAGAAGTTGTCGTGCCGTGGGACCAAACCCCAGTTTAGGCTGCAGCAGTGAGCACCTGGGCTGGTGCAGACAGACTGGCAGCTGGAAAAGAAGGATTGGCAGATTCCATCCGACAACGGCACGATCGTCCTCCCTCCGNGCGTAGAGCCTTCGTGAGAAGTTGTCGTGCCGTGGGACCAAACCCCAGTTTAGGCTGCAGCAGTGAGCACCTGGGCTGGTGCAGACAGACTGGCAGCTGGAAAAGAAGGATTGGCAGATTCCATCCGACAACGGCACGATCGTCCTCCCTCCGAACACTGTCAGTCGGGAACAACCATTGGACCAGGTCCTATAAATATCGCATCAGAACCAGTTGCCAGCATCCAGTGCATTCAAGGCATCCGAACAGCTTTTACGTCAATTCCTACCCGAATGTGTGTCTCGTAAGTGTTCTAGCTTACTGTCAGAACTTCTCGCTCACCGTACCCGGCTCAGCTGTCAAACTGGTTCTACTGATCAACCGTCGCTGTCAGTTATCATGTCGATCAAGGTGCTAGTGTTGTTTGGAGTGATGCTGTGTGTGTGTGTGGTTTGTCTGCATGCGGCACCGCAGGCAGAGAAATATGAAGCTGTAAGTAGTACACCAAGTGATGTGTGAAACATTATAAGTAGTATCGTAGTGTAGTGTTTACTATAAAACAGTGGACAGATTCTTTCATTTGACAAATGAACAGGAGTTAGTGAACTCCTAATGATCATCTGAACGGAATTGTGCAAATACAGGATATTTCGCAATTTTATGATACGTTCCCAAGGTTTTTTTGAACGCGTCCCAGAGATTTTTGATTTCGTCCCACAATTCATCCCCATCCCGGGAGATGATACGAAATCAAAAATGTCTGAGACGCGTTCAAAAGATTCTGGAACGAGTTCAAAAATTTCTGGGACGCGTTCAAAAGATTCCGGAACGAATTCAAAAATGTCTGGGACGCGTTCAAAAGATTGTGGGACGAAACCTAAAATATCTGGGAAAGTGTCAAAAAATTGCGGAGATACCCTATAACAAACTAGAGTTTTGATTCATACTCGATTTTTTCCTCCTGTAGTACGAGTACAAGTACGAGGTGAAGGACCCCGAGAAGCAGCTATTTTTTGACAAAAACGAAGCAGGAGATACAGCTGGCAAGGTATGTGCGGTGATGTGTTTCGTCCTTACAGCTTAGTGAGACAATCGTATACTTGATTTTTTTACCAGGTAACGGGACGATACTCCGTGTGGTTGCCAGACGGTCGCCTCATGACGATTAAGTACATCGTGGACAAGGAGGGTGGCTTCCAGCCGGAAGTCGATTTCCAGGACAATGCGAACCCACTCTCCGGTTAGTGAAGATCGTCCCTTCATTTCGATACTATCAACCCTCGCCCCACAAAACCTCGTGTCGTGACGCTTGAAACGGATTGGTACTTGGATTCTACCTGGATTCTACCAGCTTACTGTAAGACGGTAGGAGAGCATTTTAATTTATACTGTGAGTCGCTACGTTCACTATCGAACTAGATGTGTAGGATATTGTAAATAAAGTTACCTTCTTAGTCGATCTGCTGCCTGCAAGGTGTACAATGTTTCTCTCTTGCTCAATATTGTGTAGTTTATACAGTAAAACCCGAAAATTAATATCTGTCAGATAAGATTTGGAGAACTAGACTATTTCCAGTTTTCTTCCTTTTATTTTTCATGTTATTTCAGCAAAATTTGTTTAATCATAAAGTCATCAAAGCTTAGGTCTCTCCATGGGGAAATTCTGAAAGGTTAATACAGTCGCCTGTACCTTCCTACATTCGATAATATCTATTTCTAATTTAATTGTTCCGTACTAACCACCGGGCTACCCGGTGATGCATGTGATAAACGGCGCCGGTTCCACACGACAGGACCGGGGATCAAGTCTCATCCGGACTGAAACACCCGTAGCCAAGGACTGACTATCTGACTACGTGGTAAAAATAAATTTAGTAAGCCAGAAATAGACGACCAAGACCTCTTGAGGTTATAGTGTCACAAAAGAACAAGAACAAAGTGATCAAAAATCTCTCCATATGGAAAATCCGAAAAGTTTATATGACCTGCAATCGATCTTATCTGTTTCTAACCGTGCAAATAGACGTAGAGCAAAGCTTCTCGCCGCGACATACAAGCAAACTCATTTTTCGGCTATTTCACACGAGTTTTCTGATCAACTAATGTCCCGTACTAACAACTTATAGATTGTACTCTAGCTCATATCGAACGTACTGATTTTTGGGATCATTTGTAATGCGTGGATAGCCTCCGATGAGTGCATCTTGGGCGCCGATGTACAGCGAGTTGTAAATTTTCCAGTACACATCGCGCACCTTCCGGGCCGGATGGAACAATCCCTGCAGTGTGTACTGCAGTATCTTGATCGGACCGAGCGCTACCCGCAGACCCTC